>BCLG01003014.1:0-26775 GCA_001602295.1 Zoysia matrella
GGCGGGGCCCGCAGCCTGCCGCTCCAGCGGCAGGGCGTGTGCCGTGTGCCAGCCAAGGCGGCAGTCGGATCCTGAGGCGCGCCGGCGGTTGCCTCTTGATCTGTCGTCTGCCATGGACGGAGGGCGAGTGAAATCCATCGGTAAAGTAAAAAAAATACGATGTTACCGGATGAATTTGTAGTCGTGCGTGGCCATTTTTCCTCGATGCTGATGAATTTAGCGTCTTCATCCTCTTGCTGTCAACGATGGACAGAATTCGGCAGAGGCTGGGCGCAATGCGCACTGTTGCCTGAGAAGACCAGGAAAAGGGCTTCCTTCTTCTGTGCAAGATTCGGTCTCCATGGCCGTCAAGGAGGAAAAAATCCTCTTCAATGGTGGTTGTTGATGCAGACTCCAGATGCCTCTCGTCGTCGTTGAATGTTGATTCCGACGATTCTTCGCTGGTCTTGGCCTTCATCGCTCACCAGTTGAGAGCGTGCTGATAAAGTATTGAATGTAAAAAAAACAATGAAATAGAATGAGAAGATCAACTCTTTATTGTCATAGATGCTACGTATACATAAAGAAATAAAAGATGTCTCTTAGAAAGAGACACCCAATAGACTAAATACTTGGAAATATTTTCTTACACAAGCTACTAATAGTAGGTCGACCATGCCTCGTTATCAATGGAATCACAAGAGCCGGGAAGTCAGTCGGTACCTTTTTTTTTTAAACTGCAAATTTGTATTTCTTAGCTAAAAAAGATATACAAATTAAAAAACAAACGCAAACACAAAGAATATAGAAATGACTAACCCAACCAAACAATACAAAGCCCCAGAGTTTGGTAGGAGCCGCATAAGGCATCCGTTCCGAAGAGCCATTCTGAAGTCAGTCGGTACTGTTGATCACAAGAGCAAAGTTATGGAATTACATTTATGGTGCGGCATGAAGTGCACTGCCCTGTCTACCCACCAGCCACCAGTAAACAATACTACCGTCTCAATAGCTTATTTTTAACTTTTGTTAATTATAATTTTGCTCAATGATAATATTTATACTTTTAAATTTATAAAAAAATATTTTCATAATATATATAACTTATATTATAAAATTAATTAAATTTAGCAAAATTATTGATCAAAATCATAATAAATAAAAATTAAAAATAAACTTAAAAAAGAGGGAGTACATCCCGGTCATTCATTTCATCGCTCCCGTCGAATGGGGAATCAATCAACAGTAGCACCCATGTTTGCACCACGCACAGAGCGTACGCTCGCGACACGTACGCATACAGCCCCACTCAGGACAGGCCACATAGTCATGTCACGTGCATGCACGCAGGCACACTAAAGTAGCTATCGACACTTGTTCATAACGTTTCCATTCTGGACTGGACAGACAGGAGGGACTGAAAATTTAACTGTGTGTGACAAGACAGGGTTGCAGGTAACCACGTACTCCGTACTAGGAGTCCCTCGCCAACAGGTAACCAATATTTAACCGTGTCGGAAAGCATAAATTCCATTTAATTCTATAGAAAACACTTCAATTTCATAGAAAAATTATGATAGAATATTCAATTTGATCTTTAAATTATGCACGAAAGCTCAAATTTATTTTTAAACTTTTAAAATATTCAATTTAGTCATTGAACTTTGGTTACATACTCAATTTCATTTTTGAGTTGACTTCACTACCTATGCGGCACAGCAGTTTTAATTTAGATTCATAATTTCAAATCGATTTTTCTCTCCACTTGTAATTCAGATCTGTTTCAAAGATCATATTTCTTAAAATTAATGCAATAAAAACTTGAAAATATTTTTAAAATCTAATGTTTTCGTGTACCATTTGAACATATTTTATATTTTTGATATTTTTCATATATTATTTCACTTTAACAAAACTGATTCTTCAAACAACACAAATGTTGAAAATGGTAATTTTTAACACAATAAAAGTATTGAAAAATTCCAATATTTTTTATGTAGTATCATTTATGTCTAGTTTTCACGTATGATTCTTAACGCAGGCTAAACATTGAAACACATAAAAAATTTATACATGATCTTTTTTTGTTGCATTAGTTATAAGGAATATGTTGGTTCAAACAGATTCAAAAATTAATAGAGTTCTAGTTTAAAAGAAAAATCAATTTAAAATTCAAAATCTAAATTCAAGTTGACAATGAACCCAAAAATGAAACTAAGCCTTTAACCAAAATTCAAGCAGTAAATTGGAACTTTTCAAAATTGAAAAATGAATTTGAGTTTTTTCCCAAAAATTTTACAGGTAAAATTTCTGAGGCCTATAGAGTAGACGCTAGAATTCGGCTGTACGATTCAATTTAAACATCGGCGTGCAGGATCGACCATGCATGTGTGCTCCAACACCGCATCGTCCTTGGTTATTACTACTCGTAATCAAAACCACTCTCCTCGATCCAGACCAGGCCACCTCGATCGCCCGGGGGAAATGCAGCATTGGACCATGCATGTTGTCAGGCCGCAGCTCTATATAAAAATGAAGAGCCCGCTTCCCTGACCAGCAGCGACCGCCCTAGCTAGCTAGCCTCCCCTGTGAGCTGAGCTCGGTAGTGAAGAGCTAGTGTTTCCCTCTCTGTCTCCCTCTCTCTCTTTCTAATGGAGGCCTGCCCTGTACGTGGTGCATTCAAACCCGCCGCCTCCACGAGGGCGCCCTTGTCGCAGCGGTCACCTCGCCCTTATCAAACCTCCTTCTGCATGCCGATCATCCGTTGTGCTGCTGGTCCTGCTGTTACTACAACCATGGCTGCGAGCGCCACTTGCACCAGCATCAGGTTGCAGGAGACAACGATGCCGCCGCCGGCCGCGGAGGTTCTGCGTTCGCTGGAGGGCTGGGCGGAGTCGAACCTACTGCCGCTCCTGAAGCCCGTGGACCGCACGTGGCAGCCGCACGACCTCCTCCCGGACTCGTCCTCGCCGGGGTTCCGCGACGCGGTGGACGAGCTCCGCGCGCGGGCGCTCGAGATCCCCGACGACTACTACGTGGTGCTGGTGGGCAACATGGTGACGGAGGAGGCGCTCCCCACGTACCACGCCGCGCTGAACAGCTTCGTGGGCTACGACCGTCCCTCCAGCGCCGACGCGTGGGCGCGCTGGTCCCGCGGCTGGACCGCCGAGGAGAACCGCCACGGCGACCTCCTCAACCGGTACCTCTACCTCTGCGGCCGCGTGGATGTGCGGCGCGTGGAGCAGACCATCCACCACCTCATCACCGCCGGGATGCGGCTCGCGTCCGACAAGTGCCCATTCCGCGGGTTCATCTACACCGCGTTCCAGGAGCGCGCCACCTTCATCTCCCACGGCAACACGGCGCGGAAGGCCAAGGAGCTCGGCGACGCGAGCCTGGCCCGGATCTGCGGCTCCATCGCGGCCGACGAGAAGCGGCACGAGGCGGCGTACACCAGGGTGGTGGAGAAGATGTTCGAGGTCGCGCCCGACGCCGCCGTGCGCGCGCTCGAGCACATGATGCGGGAGAGGATCCTTATGCCGGCGTACTACATGTTCGACGGGCGGGACCCCGACCTGTTCCAGCACTACGCCGCCGTCGCGCAGAGGCTCGGCGTCTACACCACCGCCGACTACGCCGACCTCGTCGACTTCTTCGTGCAGCGGTGGCGCGTCGCCGACCTCGGCGTCGGGCTGACCGGCGAGGGGAGGCGCGCGCAGGAGTACGTCTGCCGGCTGCCGGAGAGGGTGCGCAGGATGGGCCATCTCGACGCGCGACGGCCGCAGCGGACGGAGCCGCGTGGGGTGGCCTTCTCCTGGGTCTTTGACAGGCAGGTCGAGCTGCAGCTTTGACCTCGCTCTCTCTTCCTCTCTGTGTGGGTGTGTGTCTACCACTACCGCTGTTAATTTCACTACTGCTGTTTCAACAACTTTGTGGCGGGTTTGTCGTTGTCCTTCGTGGTAGCAACAGCTATTTCCGTCTTAGTACTTACTTTATTAGTACTCTACTCCCTCCGTTCCATGACATTTTTAACTTTTTAAATTCAACTTTTATCATTCGTTTTATTCAAAAAATTTAAAAAAATACAAAACTAAATAAGTCAAGCTTAAAATATTATTAATAATGAATCATTTCAAAAAAAAATATTTTCACAAATTTTTTTGAATAAAATAAATAGTCAAAAATTGATTTTAAAATATAAAAAAGTCACTTGTAATTGTAACGAGACGGAGGGAGTATTTATCTACGATAACTGTTGAGTTGGTCTGGTGATATCTGGATCGACTTGCTGGCTGGACATATATATGGATGTGTTTGGAAAATAGTAAAATTTTCCATGGAGCGTTTTTCTTGGAATATGCTGGTTTAGGTCCATTTGAAAAAAAAATAAAAAATTACATAAAAATTTAATCAGTTCAATTTCAATATCACATCGAAAAAGCGTAGGAGTTTTTTTTTTCGCATTCCAAACCGTGCCTGAGTAGTTAGGGCATATCCAATGATCAACTCAATCCCTCATCTATCTCATACTTAAAAGGAAAGTGAGCTCAAAAAATATTTTCAACACTACTCAGAGATCTCCTAAATCTGAGATCTTCTTCACTATATATATAGTAGGTTAAAGGTAAACCCTACGCAGTTCCCATGAAGATGTACATGTGGAACTAACTAATAAGCTAATGTAGGGAGTAATGTGGAGATGTGATTTAAGAGAATGGTTTTAACACAGACTCCGTATTTAAATTGGGAATCTACTCATTCCATCACAGAATAAGTGTCTTTATAAAATCTTAGACATCAACATTTAACCATTCATATTATTAAAAAATTAATAAAGATATTATTTATTTTATTATAAAATATTTTATCATTAAAAATACTTTAAGCATGACTTATTTATTTTTATATTTTTGAATAAGATGAATTATTAAATGTTCATTTCTAAAAGTAAAATTTGTCATTTATTTTTCAGACTGATTGAGTTAATCTAAAAACTGAGCTCTTCTACAGAGATACAGAGAAAAAATAAGGCGATTTTATTGGATACATACTTCCACCGGTTCAAAGAAAGTCGTTTTGAACAATATATAATACGATCTCTAAAACATAACTTTCACTTGTATTTTTTATAAAAATATTTATAAAATATAACATATTTGTAGTTTTATGAAAATACTTTTTAAGACATATCTAATCATATATTTAATAAGTTTTAACTTATTTATAATTTATATTCTAAATATTTGACTAAAATAATATCCTAAACGACTTCATTTTTAACCGGAGGATATATGCCCAAGCAAAAAAAACCTACCGCACACAGATATGTGAACCAATTCCACGGACCTACTGACCACAGAGGCCCCTCCTGCAAAAACAGGGTCAACACACATGAGCTGTTGATCTGCACAAATGAACGATGCAGAGGTTAAACCACACAAATGAACGATGCAGAGGTTAAATCGCCCATGCGTGCGCGTCCAAAAAATCTTTATTTGTTTTTATATTTTCTTATTTTTTTTTCAATAAGATAAATTATTAAACATTTATTTCTAAAAGTAAAAACTGTCAATTATTTTTGGGATTAATCGAGTAAATCTAAAAACTGAGCTCTTCTATAGAGACAAAGAGGAAAAATATGTCGGATACCTACTTTCTCCGGTTCACAAAGAAAATCATTTTAGATAATAACACGATCTTCAAAACATAACTTTGATTTATATTTTCTATAAAAATATTTACTAAAAATTAATATATTTATATTTTATGAAAGTACTTTTAAGACAAATTTAATTATATAATTTTTATATTTATAAATTTAATAAGTTTTAAATTATTTGTAATTTATATTATCAAAATTTCACTAAATTAATATTGTAAACGACTTTTTTTTGAACAGGAAGAGTATGCATTTACATTTGCAAACGATTCTTTGGTGTGGCAACTCGGCGGAAGCCAGTCGTCCTAGGCTTCGTCGTACCGTGCTGCATGGCTGCCTGCATGCATTGCTCTGCTCCACTTTTCAGTACAGAAAATTCATACGGAGCACGTCAGGTGTCAGAAAATTTACTCGTAGGCAGCACACCGCAGCTTTGATCTTCAAGATCAGTAAAATCGGAGTGACCAGGAAGGGGGAAGCCCCGGCCGGTCCGTGAGAATTACTCCTCCACTAATTATGTGAGTGACTGTGGAATGGATGGAAATCGCTCGACATGCATATCCTTAAAAAGCAAGTTACTCCGATTCGTTTCTGTTTACTGGATCTCAGTTTACAAAATCGGCCGATTTTCACGGTTTACAGTGAAATCGATCTGATCTAATTTTATCATAAAATCGATTTTCAGTTTAAAATTTTTAAAAAATTTAAAAAAATCAAAAAATTTAAAAATTTAAAAACCGGTCAAACCAATAGATAAGTCTGTCAAATTGAACGAAAACCAATCAAATCAGTCATGTCGGTTTTATTTCAATTCAAATTTCGAACCGAAAAACCGTATGAAAAATTGGAAAAACCAAATGTTAAACAAAAAAATCGAGCAGCTTTCATTTCAAAACCTAAATTTTTGTATTCACAACGTTTTCACTGATTTTTGACCGGTTTTCGCGTCTCCATTTAGTAAGTGAAACCTTGTCCTGGACTAGCAGCACGGCAGGAATGCTGGTGCTTCCTCGATCTCCCATACATCTGGGAACCCACGGGTTCAGACTTCTGAGATGGATGGTTGCCGATCGATGCCAAACCCATGGCGACTGGCTGGGCATGTCATGGTTAATAATGGTGAGTGCCGGGCGGCACCGAGTGCGGCACCAAGAGCGGCTTGCTTTCACCTTCGTTTAATTAATTTTAAAGTTTGCTAAGATTGGCGCTGCGAATCCGTAGATTCCAAAATCATACCGGCGGAAGTTGTGGAACAAACTACTGAGAGGATCCCTTCCATTCCGGCCTCACGTGAACTCCAATTGCATTGGCAGCAAGTCGATCTTGCCCTCGCATGCAAACTTCCTCTTGCCTCAGCTGACAGCGATTAGTGTGCAAGCTAGATTACTTGCTTGCAGCGGTGGCAGAGGATTACTCCTTGGCCACGCCATTGCTCGATCCTTCGTCCATTGATCCATCCGTTGAGCGGAGGCATAAAGAGGGGCGTACGACCGTTCATGTTCGTGCGCCAGGGACGAAGGCCATCTCTGACAGTGTAGAGGATGGAAGACGAGGCACCGATCGTCGAAGGCATCAACGAAGATGAGGATGGCGATGAAGAGGTTGATGACGACGCACAAGCTGGTCGTCTTTCACGGAGCGAAACAGGGCCTTCCTCCGTTTCCTGCTCGGTTGATCTGACGTGCTCGCAAAGTTTGTTCGTGGATCCTGCTGTGCGGGTATGTCAGGTGAGTGTGTCTCGCGGATCGGCGATTGGGGTCGAAATTTTTGGATTGAATTCGGTTGTGTTTGCCGATCATCCGAAGGTGGTTGGTGGGGATCGGAGTTTTTGGTGAGGAAGGTGATGTCTGTCAGAAGCTGCAAAGGTCTTGGAACAATAGATCTGGAGGTCCTCAAGGTATGGCCCCTCCTCGTCCTTCGGCACCTCGAGTTAATCAGGGAGGTGGCCGCGAGATTCGACCGTTCCAGCAAGGAGCTGTGGAATGCCGAGATCCTCCGCGACCTCTGCAGAGACAAGGTGGCCGTGCTTTCGGTGCTAGACGTGGGGGTCGATTTGACAATAGTCAGGGTCGTGGAGGTCGCTCTGATGGTGGTATTGGGCGTGGAGGTGGCAGACTTGATTTTGACCAAGGAGGTCAGTTGAGGTTTCATCTTCGACAAGATTATGGTCAGGGGGTCAGGGTGTGCACAATCAACAGATCTTCGATCCAGGATTTCGTAGGCCAGGGATTGAGGGTCGGAGTCAGGTTTATTTCAAGGGCAAGGCGCCTGAGTAAGGTTCTTCGAATGAGTTACGCTGTTTCCGGTGCCAGGACGTAGGTCATCATCATAAGGATTGTGATAAAGGGCCAGTGTCCTATATATGCAAGCAATCTGGTCACATGACGTACGAATGTGATGATCTCAAAGGGAAAAAGTTAAGGATGTTTGGCTTCAGCATCAAGCAGGGTTTCTATGGCATTGAGGTACCTGAAGGGGTCAAGTCCTCTGTTGCTCCTTTGGGCTTAATTACTGTGCTTCAAGGTGAAGTGTCTGAAGGAAAAATTGAAGAGGAACTTAAGAATCTGGTTGAGAAAGACTGGGACTGGAAGGTGCACCAATTAGCTCCTGCTGAATTCTCTGTGACTTTCCCCAATTTTTAGTCCTTAGATACTCTTAGTTGCTCATTACTAACTATGGGTTAAAGATCAAGGTCTCCAAGGACACTTCTGATCCAGTGATTACTTCTGTGTTACAAGTCTCTTGGATTAAGATCTATGGTATCCCCTCCTTTGCTAAGTATGAGTATATTGTGAAAGAGATTGTGGGGTTGGCTGCTGAACCATTAGTCATGGATGAACTTTCTATTATTCGCAATGAACCAATCCGAGTTAAGGTTAGGTGTCGCGATCCTCTGCAGTTAAGAGGGTGTGCGGAGGTGTTCTTCAATTGTAAGGGTAATGAGATTAAGTTTGTGAGTGAAGGCTCCCTTGGTAAATCTGGTTGGACTGATGATGGACCACCTAAATCATTCCAAGAAAGAAAGAGGTCCACATGGCAGCCACAAGGAGGAGGAAATTTTAGCTTTATAACTTTTGAAGTCCTCTAAAAGGTATGAATTGATTTTGGTGATTGAATGAACACTATAGATAACGGTTCTGATTGTAGGTTCTACCCCGCTAATTCTACTACAACAAGATGGACTTCCTCGATGGATGACAATGACAATCTCAAGTAGAGAAGTTTTTGGGCGTCGGAGGACAAGACTAAGGATTAGCTAGATAGTCTATAGTATCGCCGGTACTATTGAAGAGGGTAAGATTATTTGTCTCCTATCATATAAGTGTTAGAGGGTGTGAATGCTCTTTAGGTACCTTAGAAAGCATTGGAGATGGCAGAGGAAGCGATGTCGAAGACCGAGGCTGAAGTCTAGCTGAAGTTGCAGTCTTTGATGAGCCCTAAAGGAGCCAGTTCAGAGAGAGGTGCTTTCTGGAGTTGAGGTGGAGCAGTCACATGACAGTTCAATGGTGCCGTGACTGGACAGTCTGGTGAACCAGAAGCCCAAGTCCAGAGAAGTTGTATCTAAGAGTCCAAAAATGAAAGTCACCGGACAGTCCGGTGTCATATGGAATAGATTTTAGAGAGGGTGTTTCCTTGGCCAGAAGGAGAAAAGGGTCACCAGACAGTCCGGTGGTCTAGTCATCAGACAGTACGGTGATTGCTATAAAGCGGTCAGTTTTATGACATCACGTTCTAACAGTTGTTTCTGGGCTTGGAGCCTATTTAAACCGCGGAGAGAGACATTTTCGTGTGTGCCTGAGGCCTGAACTACTGGAGAAAACTTGTGAGAGGCCAAGAGACACTACCAAGAGAGCACAAGTTAATATTTGAGATCTTTGGTGCTAATAGAAGAGTGATAGGGATCATTCATATACTTTTAAAGCTTGTGGGGCTTGAGAGGAGTGATCTTTGCTTATTACTCTTGGTTTGTGCAGTCTAGACCGACCATGAGTCAATATTCGAGCTTTTGATGAGATTGTGGAAGACGACACCAAGTTTGTACATAGTTTCGGGTCTCCCGCTCGTAAGAGATACCAAGAGGAAGCGCCCGAGCCTTGAGGGCATGCTCTAGCGCTTGGGTATTGTTGCTACAGCCGAGGTGCCGGTGACTTCGCTCCGAGAGTGAAGCGTACCTTTGTGAGCATCATTTCGAGAACAATAGGAAGAACCAAGACTCTAACGGGAGTGGTTCAATGAAGATTAGGGGAAGATGCTTACCTTTCAAGACCCCAGGAAAAAATTATTGAGCACTCTCTACGCCTCTCTCTTTACTTATCGTATTTACTTATCGTTTAAGTAGAGTGATAATTGTTCTTTGATTTCTCTTGGTGACTATCGTGCTAGTGCTTGCTTGTTGTTTTTATTATTTCTCTAGCATTGTTAGAGGTCTTGGCTTACTAGAATTGCATAGGTTTGCTTTCGTTGTGATTGAGTCTCAAAGTTTAAGTTCATAGCGAATTTAGTCTCTTAAGTCCACCGATTCAACCCTCCTTTCTCGGTGCTTGATCCTTACAAGTAGTATCAGAGCCAAGTGCTCATTTTTTAGGCTTCATCGCCTCGAGTAAGCATACCGAACGGGACGAAGAATCTGCCCGTGTTTGATGGAACAATTACTCTTATTGGAAGGCTCGCATGCAATCCTACCCTGAGTCAATCGATGAGAAAGCGTGGCTTGTGACCCAAAACGCTACGAATGAGAATGAGACACTTGATCCTCTCTTCATTAAATTCAATGCTATGGCAAAAAATGCCATATTTGGATGCATTTAGAAAAATGTCTTTTGTAGGATCAATGCATCATCCACCGCATATGACATATGGTTGCAATTGCAAAACATCCATAAGGGCTCTTTCGAAGGCCAAAGAAAAGCGTTACTATATTCTTTTGAACAAATATGAATCCATCGTCATGCTACCACATGAAAAAACTAATGATGTTTATTCTCTCTTACATGTAGTGGTTGAAAAAAATCAACGCCTTGGGCCTTAAGAACAAAATTGATGACATTGAGATCATGCGTAAGCTCTTTAGGATGTTGCTGCTAAGCTACATCTCTATCGTCACTTGTCTCTTTCAAGCCAACTTGACTACTCTCTCCGTTGACGTCATGCTTGGCAAGCTCACAGCCTATGAGAGTTACATGTTGGACACCTCCACCGACACATAATTGCCTAAGAATATTGCCCTTCAAATTGAAAAATCTCCCAATGGCAAGAACAACAAGAAGAAGGTGAAGGAGGATGAGGATGATGATAGTGATAATGAGGACCTTGCGCTTTTGATAAAGAAACTATTTCACAAGGAAAGACCCTCATCCTCTAAGAGGAACTCCGTGTGCTTTAATTGTGGCAAGAAAGGCTATTCTGTCAAGAAGTGTCTTAAGCCCAAGAAGGAGAGCAATAAGGAAGCTACTAGTGAGAGTGAGGACGAAGAACACAAGTCAAGAGAAAGTTTAAAGACAAGTTCTTTGTCAAAGAGAAGAGCAAGAGCAAGGAGAAGAAGTCCCCGTACAAAGCCTACATTGTTGGGCACTGGCTCACCGATGATGATGACTCAGACTCTTCCTCTTCTAGTGAAGAAGAGCTCACGGGTATTGATATGACAAGCTCCACAATGAGATGCCACCACCACCTCTTTGCTTGATGTCTCAAAGTTGTGAGAGCTATGTAGATGAAGATGATGATCTTGATGATGAAGAGGAGGACTATAAAGATGATGGACCAAGATGTAATGATCTAGTCCTCTTCCTTGAGAAGGCCAACAAGACCATCATTAAAAAGACCAAAAAGATTGAGGTGGTGTTCAAGGAGCATAAAGTAGCGGTATTTCGAGTTCTGGATCTTGAGGGTGAGCTCAATTCCTTGAAGCACTCTCATGGTGTTCTATGTGAGTCTTATAAGTCTCTCAAAGAGAGAGTAGAGCTAAGTGAGAAGCATAAGACATTGGTCCGCACCCATGAGGCTTTTTGATCTTGACTCTCTTAAACTCTCTTAAGCATTTAAGTGAAGCTTCTACTTCTTGTGATCCAACCCTCTCTAAGTAGAGTACTACTCTTGAGCCATTATTTTGAAGGAATATACGAAGCTAAAAGAGAAGAGAGAAGCCGTGATGGATGCTTTTGAGTGGCTTACTAGAGAAAGGCAAATACAAAAGAAAATTCTAAACAAGAACCTCGTCAACAACCACAACCATAAGGGCTTAAGATCGTATCCTTACTATCAACATCATTGGCAATAAAGATGAGATCTCCGCTTGGATAGTTTCGCTCACGACGGATGACTATTATTGTGAGAAGTGTTGCCTTAATGGTCACCGCTCTAAAGATTGTCTCAAAGTGAGTGTGCCTAAGATTATGCCTCACGCTAACCTTTTCCATGAAGATGTG
This sequence comes from Zoysia matrella, assembly GCA_001602295.1. Lineage (NCBI taxonomy): Eukaryota > Viridiplantae > Streptophyta > Magnoliopsida > Poales > Poaceae > Zoysia > Zoysia matrella. Next base: position 12,064 of record BCLG01003014.1, read on the forward strand.
CACTACAAGCTTTTTAGAGCTAAAGATGGAAAGGTGAAAGTCAAGCCCCTCGGACCGCCAAATGACAAAAAGATAGTCAAGAAGATATGGGTCCCCAAGGTGATCGTGGACCAAGAGAGGAAGGCTAAACTTTTTTGGGTTCCCAAGAAGAAGTGAAGGGACCAAAGTGGTGGACTGTGAAGCGAATTGAAGATTTTTGAAGTCTAACGCGTGTGATCAAGCTACAACAACAATCTACTCTTCAAAGACGTTTTCTCTTGTATATAATAGATTATGTTTCTTTTCTTGTCTTGCATGGTAGATAGGACTCCTCTGTAGACTAGATGTTGGCACTATCATGCATTATGTGTAAAAAAATAAAAAAAACGAACCAAAAATTAGATCGGTGGCTAACCACCTTGAGATATCCATATGCATAGGGGAAGAGCTTGAGAAGGTGGTTTGGCTATCTCATAGCAAAGCGGCGGGCATATGGTGAATAAGCTTGAGATGGGGTCAAACTTGGCACCGGATAGGTTTTTTATGCAATGTTATTTAATTTGCTTGCATCTATGTGGTATGTTTAAATTCAAAGCATTAGCTAGGATTTTGTTGCTATGCATTGCATATAGGAACCACAGAGGAGGCGTGCTACTCTATGGAGAAAGTGACTGCGCATTGTCCATATGGATTCACATACTCCACAGAGTAATCAAAGAAATTGTGAGCTTCATGCCCATTGAACCTTGTGTCTAACGGTCTCTAAAATCCATTTACGTAGACCATGAACATGGGTTCATACATTTTCTTTTTGGAGCATCCTTCTCGCTTTGGTTTCTATCGTTTGATCTTAATTGCGTTTTGCGAAAATGCTAAACCCTTCGAGGGTTATTTTTTTTTGCAAAGGAGTGGTTGAGAGTTCTCTTTTTAGACAAGTGTGGTGTTTATTTGGTTCGTCCGTGAGGACACTTAAATTCTATAAAGAAAATCCTTGAATCTACAATTCTTTGAGGTCACCGGACAGTCCGGCATCTTCACCGAACAGTCTGGTGACTATATCTTTGTAATCAATCACTTTGCCGAATCGGACAAACACCGGATAATCCGGCGAGTTAACCGAACAGTCTGGTGATTAGAAGATGAAGCGGGTGCTTCTCTAAAATTGGTTTTCAGCAAACATCGGATAGTCCAGCAGTTTGGAGTCACCGGACAATCTTGTAAGACCGGACAGTCCGGTGATCGGCTTTCTCTACGAAATCACATATGTGTTTTTCTTTTTCATTCCAAACTCGCCTTGATGTCCTCGCCACCGACATTTGCTGCTGCCACGTCCGTCGACCGCGCTGCCGTCCGCCTCACGCCACACGTTGCCGAGGGCCAGTCCTGCTCCGGTCGCCGCCGCACCTGCTCGCCTTTGGCTCACCGCTGCTCCACCGCTCTGCCTCGTGCGCGCCACCCTACCACACATTCGCCGCCCGCGTTCGCCCTAGTGCCATCGCCCGTGGCACAGCGTCGCCTCTCGCTGTGCCGTTGTCACACCCGGTTTTAAGACTAAAACCAAGTGACCCTTTATGTGTGCTCAGAAATCAAGTTTCACACATAAAGTGACTAGATTAATGGTAAAACAGAACAATGTCACGAATAAAGAGAATTAAAACGATTACCGAATTGCAGCGGAAAAGAAAACCAAGCGTAGCGCAGCTTCCACAGGCAGTCGACCAGAGAGACGGCAAACCTAAACTTTCACTTTTGTGTCTTCAACGTCCTCTTAAACTTTGCTTTCTACTGAGCAACATTGATAAAGGCAAGATTGAGTACTGAATGTACTCAGCAAGTGTGGGAAAAGGTGACATGTGGTAAAGGCAAAGGCAACATAGGGTTTTTTTTTCATAAACGCACACAATAGAGACACACTTTCTTATTAAACACCTATTTACTAAGTGAAAGACATCGCACCTATAAACCAACATGCTTACAGCCTACCCGGCTGCAGCACCAACGTCAAAACCAATCAGTCTCTCACTGTGCTCACCAACCAAACCAAAACAAAATCTCACTAATCATGTGAGGGTCCATACAACGCTCGTGACCGTGAGCACGACTGTCATGACAGTTTTAACTCTGCAGAGATTGTACATATTTCCCCACGAGAAGTGATTTCATCCTCTGTTTTCAGATAGACTAAAGAATCTCCATTACGCTTGTGTTGGTCGAGCACTTGCACACTTTCTTTGGTGTGAGGGTCAAAAGATCACTTCAAGGCTTTTCCATGACTTCCACCAGCTTGTATGTTCTCACTAAAGTTTCACTCGTCGAGCACTAACCGAAAACCCGAGAGGCCCCCTCTTGTGCCGAATGGTTCCTAGGAGTAACCCTCCCTTTCTCACACATCTCTCTCCAGGCGGATCCAGGCGTAACCCGCTTTCCCCGCTCCATCGTTTGACACGCACAGAACTGGTTTTCATCACTTACTACGTCAGGCCGCGCCCATTTTTGGCATCGTGGCTGTACGGGAATACATGGGTGGTCGCTCTACGAACTGGTCCTTAGATTTGAAAAGATAACATACCAAAGGACAGTGCCGATAACTCCGCACACAGCTCTACACCAACCATATCTCTCAAATTACTAATCTTCAAGTTACTATTAAATCACCCGTTAATCCTCGTGGAGCAAGTATGAAAATAGTTCAAGTTAGTATCATCCATCCTGACAACAGCAAGCTAAGCATATAATCTACCCAACAAAAATGTAAACTAGGGCGACAAGGCATAATAAAAAAACTAGTTGAATTCCTAATAGTAGGTGCGCATTCAATTTGACACAAGCATGCAATCTACAAGATAGATGTTTTAAAAATAGGCACAAGATGGTCAAAGATACTTGCTTTTGTAATTTGTGTTGCTGCTCAATGATCTTGGAGTTCTGATTTTTGAAGTCCTCGCAAGCGGATCCGAAGCATATTCGTCTAAGCATGCAACAACCGACAACCAAACAATCAAGCAACCAAAACTAAGAATCATATGTAATATTGAAAGGTCATTATAGAGTGATAACAAGGTTGAGAGACTCACAAAGGGTTATACTATAACAGGGAAACTTCAAGGTATTAGATGATAACAAGTGATGAACGGAGGCAACATATCTGGCTGCGCACAAATAGCATTGCAAAGACATGCGCGTTTTCGATGATTGACTGCAAGATTCAAGAAAGTGTTTGAACATAAACATATAAAATTTTCTAGAACACGATGGAGACAAGATAGCTTGAACTAGATTTAACCTGAAAAGCAAATCGATGAATTGGTTCTGGTATTTGTTCTGGAGCGGGAGTCGATGAGGAAATCACGTTCCTGGTGGAACCGTGAGAAATCTTGGCAAATCCTTTAGGGGTTGAAAAGGGTACTTTCTGGAACATAACATGGTATAAGAGTTTCATCAAAGGGATGGATGAAATTCAGGAAAACAAGGAAAAAATTACCGATCCACGCGCTGAACAGATCTAGATCAGGGAGCAGCAGTCATTGCGATGTAGATCTTGAAAGCTACCGAACTCCAATGGTTATTATTTTTGGATATGTTGTAGAGAACATCAAGGTGCACCTGTTGACAAAATTTGGTACAATTTGGTTGGGTAGATCTTCTGGAACATCGATCAAAATTAGAGCCAGGGTGGCTGGTTGCGATCTGCTGGAAAGAGAGAAATATGAGGGGGGGGGGGTTGGAGGAGGACGTGGGGAGTTGAGGGGATGGTGGGGAATATAAAGGGAAAGATATATTTTAAGAGTTTATTGAGTATTGATTTTGTTATTGAAAACTCATGGATTAATTTGGGGCGTCGGATCTAGATCAGATGGATTGGATTGAAAGAAACATGTGGATTAGCTGACCTTTGGATTTGAATCTGATGGATGAGGTTAATTGGGTGACGTGGCATAGATCTAGGCCCTTGATTTCAAGGTTAATTGGGTGAGCTCGGTCCCCAGTGCTCCAGTGGCGGGTTCTTGACGGAAATAAAGAGAAATAGAGGGGACAAGGTGGAGATTCTCACCACGGGCTCGAGCGAGGTCAGGGGACGCAGGAGATGGGGGCGTGACGGTGACGTGCTGGTGGCGATCTTCGGCGGTGACGAGGGCGACGTCCAAGAATCGGCTGGGGGCGGAAATCAGACAGGCAGGGGCGGCGAGGAGCAGGGAAGGCCGACACGAGGTCGGTGGTGGCCGGGGCGGTTCCAAGGGGCGGCGTGACAGGCAGTAAGGGTTTCGGGTTTTGTCGAGGAGAGAGAGGGCCGAGCGGCGCGGTTTCGTGGAGGATTTATAGGGGATATAGGTTTCAAGAACGACGGGAGGAACCAAGACTCCGATGGAAGTGATTCAACGACGATTAGGGGAAGGCACCTACCTTTCGAGACCTCGAGAAAAATCAATGAGCACTCTCTATCCCTCTCTCTTTACTTACCATATTTCTTACCGTTTGAGTAGAGTAGGCTGTTCTTTGATTTCTCTTAGTGGCTATCGTGCTAGTGCTTGCTTGTCTTTCTTATCATTTCTCTAGCATTGTTAGGAGTCTTAGCCAATTAGAATTGCATAAGTTTACTTCCGTTTTGATTGAGTTTCAAAGTTTAAGTTCGTAGCGAATTTAGTCTATGAAGTACACCGATTCAACCTCACTTTCTCGGTGTACTTGATCCTTACAGGATAGTGATGAAGACTCTGAGGGTAGGGAGAAAGAGGAAGAGAACACTTCGACAACTTGGCCCTTCTTCTGAGACTTACCAAGATACGAATTTTCACCTTGCTGAAATTTCATCTTTAGCATTCTTGGATCCATGCTGTGGTACTATTTTTCCCTGTTTATATGAGGTGGCAGTTTTCAACTCAATTGTTCTTAATCAGATTGAGCAGCAAGGGATTCTCTCCTCTGAATCTGACACTATGGTTAACAATGTTGTGAAGATTGATGGTTTAGGACAAGCTAATCTGGCTCAGAATGCTAAATTTGGGAAGAGAAGGATGGAGAAAGATCACAGGGTCTCACAGCCCCAAGTTATGGTGCATAGTCTAAAGGGGACCTACATGATGGAAAAGTGCAAGTGACCCAAACTAGTAGTCCTTGAGAAACATGTTTTATCTGAATGTCAGCGTGCAAAGGGACTTGCCGAGAATAGGGTACCCTCATGTGATGTAGTCAAGGAGACTCATATGACAAAGGAAGTGACAATACCCTCACACACTATGAATCAAGGTTCTCGATGAGAAGATCTTCCTCTGGAACAAGGTGTTCAACAATATCTCTCTCTAGAAGATGAATGGATCCCTTTGGTCCCTAAGAAGCAAAAGAAAAGAGTGCAGAAACAACGGCAAGTTCCCTAGTGAAGAATCTCAAGAATTCCTACCCATACTGGATAAAGCTTCCACCAGAACTATGCTGAAGAACCTAGAGAAACCAGGTATGTCTAATGACAATCCTTTTACTATTTTGAATAATACTCCTGATTATATCATTTGTAGTATGCTAGATGAGTTAGATTTATTCATTGAGGATGCACATAGCTTTATCTCTACTCTAAAAGCTAAGGAAATTCTTAGGGCTAATTTGGCTGAAACTGATTATAAAGAAAGTCTACAGAAAATTGCTGAGCTATAGTCTCACCCAGACTATAATGATCTCCATCTCTTAGCCATGGAGGCTTATAGAGACTAAAACACATTCTGAAATGTCTCAAGGAGAGACAAGTTCCACCACCGTGCCACAAAAACCTCCCAATAAAAAGGGAGGAAAGAAGAAACAAGTTAAGCCATGAGATTACAATTATGGAATGTAAGAGGGATTGTTCAGGCAGGTAGAAAGAAACAAGTTGCTGATTGTATTGTGTCAGAGAATGTGGATTGTGTTGGCCTACAAGAGACTAAGAAGCGTGACTTTTTGGAAGCTGACTTGCGAAGTATTAGTGGTACTGCTCGCTTCTGTTGGAAATAGGTTCCAGCTGAAGAGCTTTCTGGAGGTATTCTTATGGCTATTAACTTGGATAATTTGGAATTGGAGCAGACTATGTTTGGGCGGTTCTCGTTCTCTACAGTTCCAAGGCATAGGATTTGTAATTGGAGATGGATACAGGTCACCGTGTATGCTGATCTACCGGTCATCTTTGGGGGGCTTTAACCTGATCAGATCTGTTGAGGATATTAACACTGGAAATGTTAATCCTAGATTGCTTCAATTATTCAATACCTTCATTGAGGATTGTGAGCTTAAAGAGATAAACGGGTGGGGGCCAGATTTACCTGGACTAATAAACGCAATAATCCAGTGATGGTTAACTTGGATAGGATCTTTGTTTCGGTAGAGTGGGAATTACGTTTTCCTGTCTCGGTGGCATGGAGTGTCACTAGAGTGGGTTCTAACCATTCTCCTATCATCCTGGATATGGGAGAATCTCTTCTTACCCGATCTAAGTACTTCTATGTGGAAAAGCAGTGGTTTTAGGAACCAACCTTCAAGGAGAAGATGGTAACCAAGGTAGGAATGTCGGATGAACACCCCAACAACTTCTTATTCTATGGATAAATGGCATACTTGCTTAACTCAATGTCAGCAATTCATGAGGGTTGGCTACTTCCAATATAGGGCAGTTTAAAAAAAAAGAAACAGAATTTACTAACCCAGCTAAAGGAGATGGACTCCTTAGCTGAACAAGAGAGTTCAATGCTGAGGATTGGCAACATAGATACCAGGATGAAGCTGATCTAGAAAAAGTTTTGGCTGATGAAACTATGTTTTGGCATCAAAGTGGGGCACAGAAATGGTTGCTGTTAGGGGATAACAACACTAAGTTTTTCCAGTTAGCAGCCAATGGTAGGAGTAGGAAGATTATATCAACTCTCTTGAAAGTGACTAGGATAGGGTTTCTGGTCAACAAGCCTTGATGCTCCATATTACATAGTTCTACTAGTTGATTGCCCGTTGCTTTGCAACGGATAAAAACAAAAAACTTATGAAAATATACCTCAATTGTAATTTACAGTAATTAAATTTTGTACCGATACTTCAATTTGATACGTACTCGTTTCACTAATGAATTTGCAACTGTAAGGACCGCTCTACCGTTCTACATTTTCTGATCATCAGAATCACAAAATGGAGGCTCAGAACTTTGAAATTTAATCAGGCAGAGAAGACAAACGTCAGTGTGATCAAAGGCCTTACAAAAACAAAAACAAAAACCTGAAGATCTTTGAAATTATAGACTTTTAAGACAACACAAACCAGAAGCACACAGCAGCACATGGTGTAAAAAACAAGCATCCCCTCATTTATTGCGTCATTGCTGCTGGTCTCCTCACCCACGACGCCGGCGCACGGGGCCGAATTCTGCTCCCGCGGGTGGCGCTCTCACCGCACCATCGGTCGGTCAGCGGCTGCCGAGCTGGTCCGACATGAGCAACACCATGGGGGTCCAAACACCAGAGCTGCCTCGACGTGGCGGCGGTCGCGCGGCTACGCCTCACTGCAGCTAGGATCGACAGGTGCTCGATTGCTCGGACGCCAGGGACATGAAGAGCTTGCTCTGTCCTCTGCTTGTGGTGGCACTGCAGCAGTGGAAGAAAAGGGAGGATGGGGACGGCCAGTTCCTGTTCCAGAAGCTGCTGCAGCCGTGGGAAGCGGCTGAGCCGTTGGCAGCGGCGGACGAGGAGTAGCGCCAGGAAGGGGACACTATGGATGTGGCCTCCTTGGCGAGGCTGCGCTCGAAACCGAAGGAGTGTCACCTAGCATGCACTCTGTCACAGTCGTCGGCCGCTCATCTCCGTCGAGTTCACCTCCACTAGGCCCGATGGAACACTCCGGCTCCGACGGTTGCGACAGCAAATGGAGAGAGGGGAGATGAGGGGGCCAAGTGCCTGGGATGCGGAGGGGGGATAGGAGTGGTGCGCGCCCCACTTGTCGGCACCAAAACTTTAGTGGGGAACAAGATCCAACAGAGTCGTTGGTTGGATATCAGATGGTCAAGAACACCAGAAGGCAGGCACACCATCACCACCAAGTGGAATTTTTAAAAGGAGTAAAGATAAACATCTTTTTGGATCTAACATTCAGATGGGTATTCACCTTAGTAGCACATTTTGGCAAGGGACCCAACAAATTATAGAGAGTGTTAGACAACAGCTTGTTGTTGATTTCACTGAAAATGAAGTTAAAGATGTTGTCTTTGGGATGAAGTTAGATTCCTCTCCTGGACTTAATGGCTACAATGCTTTATTCTTTAAAACATGCTGGGACACAGTCAAGACTGAATTGATGAAGATGTTTGTGGATTGGTTTAATGGCAATTTGGATCTTAAATGACTTAATTATGGGGTCGTCACTTTAGTCCCAAAAGTCAAGGAGGCAAATAACATCAAGCAGTTTAGACCCATCTGTCTTGTAAACGTAGACTATAAAATTTTTACAAAGGTGTTAAATAATAGGATTGCCTTGGAGACTAATCAGATTCTAAACCCTAAAAAAATAGTGTTTACAAAGGGTAGGAATATCTTAGATGGAGTGGTACTCCTCCATGAAACTATCCATGAACTCAAAACTAAGAGAATCCTAGGACTGATTTTCAAAATTGACTTAAAAAAAAGCTTATGATAAAGTCAAGTGGAGTTTTTTAGAAGAAGTAATGATGAGGAAGGGTTTTCCCTCTAAATGGATATCTTGGGTCACGGACTCCGTCCAAGAGGACAGGTTTGTGTCAATGTGAATGGCCGCAGAGGAGAGTTTTTCAAAACCTAACAAGGGCTTAGACAAGGGGATACCCTTTCCCCTTTCCTTTTCAATCTGGTGGCAGATACTCTTGGCTCTTTGCTCCAGAAAGGTAAGAACAAAGGCTTGATTACTAAGGGTGTTCTGTCACCTACTTCCTGAAAGTATCACTCATATCCTATATGCAGACGATACAGTGATTATAGTTGAACCAACTGTGGGGAATATAAGGACTCTCAAGCTGATTCTTTATTGTTTTGAACTTTCATCTGGCCTGAAAATTAATTTTCATAAAAGTGAGGTTTTTGTGATTGGAGCTCAGGCAAATGAGGCTAGCCTTTGGGCAAGCATGCTAAATTGTAAGATTGGAACTTTACCACTCACTTATCTAGGGATTCCAATTTCAGATCGCCCTTTGAGAGTTGCTGATTGTGACAAACTGATTACTAAAATGAGAAAGAGATTAGATCCTTAGAAAGGCAAGTTTAATTCTTCTGGAGGAAGATTGGTTCTAACTAACTCTTGTCTTAGCAACCTGCCAATTTACATTATGGGTTTCTATCATTTATTTGAGGGGACGCATAAATAGATGGATACAATTCGTTCTAATTTTTCTTTGGCAAGGTGCCAATAGTGCTAATAAATATCATATGTTGAGGTGGGGCAGAATTACCACACCAAAAGCCCATGGAGGGCTTGGTATCTTGGACACCAGAATGATGAATGACTGTCTTCTAACTAAATGGATTTGGAAAATCCATTCCAATCGATCTAAACCCTGGTGGAGACTTCTAAGGGACAGATATATGCCTGGGCTGGGGGTAGTATTATTACCTACAAGAATTAGAGGTGCCTCTTATTTCTGGAAAGGGTTGTGCAAAATAAGGCATCTAGTTCCAATGGGGTGCTACTTTTGAGCTACATAATGGCCTTATAATTAAATTATGGACTGATGTGTGGAAAGGTGATGTCCCTTTTATACTACTCTTTCCCCCCTTGTTCAATATTTGTGTAGAAAAAGATAATTGTTTTCCGCATGGGGACCTTCAAATGGCTTTATACGAAAGTTTGGGGTGGCAGAGGATAATGAATGGGCTCGACATAGAGACCTAACTAGGGATGTGATCTTAGATGAGGATGATGATAAAGTGATTTGGGTACTTGACAAAAGTCACAAGTTTACTACTAGATCCCTTTACCATTTTCTCACATCACCTGGGGTAACTTTTAGATCTGATCTGGAGAGCTAAAATACCCCTGAAAGTCAAAAATTTTCTTTGGCAAATGTGGTTTGAACGTTTACATGTAAAAATGTGTCTTCTAGAGAAAGGATAGAAAAGAGGTAAATGTTGTATTCTCTCTGGCAAATTTGAACCGGTGAATCATGTTTTTTTTCACTTGTTCGCTGGCTACCTTTACTTGGAGTGTTATCCGTGACACTTTTAATGGTGTGGTGATTCCTAGACCAGTGGAGGATTTTTGGAATGAATGGATTAAGACTCATTTCGACTACCCATTGTCTGTGGGTATTATTTTCTTTGTAGGAATCTCTTGGGCGTTGTGGCGAATTTGAAACAAGATGTCAATTGAGAGAAGGTTCCCTGTCCCTCTGATGCTCTATCTCTTGGAATCTCCTATTTACAGAACTGGAAGTTGCTTGTCCGAGGTGCCACTTTAGCGAGGATGGAAGAGATCATTCAGAAGATGGTGACGAAGATGTCTCAGCTACCAGGATGGAGACCGTTTCTGATGCGATGCAGCTCTGAACCTTAAACCTGGCAACCTGCTCAACTTGATAGAGAGTGGTTTGTAGTCTGTTACTAACTAGGAAGTATCTGGCTTTGTTCGAATATGATGGTGTGGTCGCTGCTGTGATGTAGGCCTCGTCTTTTTCTTTTCTTTTGTGCTTGTCAAACCTGGTAGGGAGCATTGCCATGCTTCCCCTGAACTGCTGTTCTGACTTTCTATAAAGGCCGAGAGAATTCTTTCTTTTTTTAAAAAAAAGTTTGCTAAGATTAAGACCCCCCTTTTGGTAGGGATTATGCAACAAATTATCTAACTGATTATTCATAATCTCTAACAAAGGGTTCATCCAAAAGCAGCAAAAATCTGGTGCAGATAATGAACTGTTATGAGAAGCGAAAAAATGGTAGCTTATTTTCGCCCACGCTTTGCCTCGCAATGCAATTTTACAATCCAAACCCTGGTGTTTTTCATAAATCACACGATGCCCCTGCGAGTCTGAACTCACCCAATCTGAAGAGGGGTCGGCGACCATGGAGCAGCCACGGCGGCCAGCGGCTAGAGGGTCGACAGGAGGTGGCCACCGAAGAAAAACGGCGAGATCACGGAGGAGGATCATCCAATCCAAGGCTGTATTTGGTTACCCGACGAACTCGTACATATACTAAATCATCCTGTATCTGACACCGTACCTATGTTTGCTTCGCTCGACGGAACCAACTCGTCTCGGACGAGCTCATCCCTATTCCCCAAATATTCCTTGGAGATGCCGCACCATCCCATGCATCCGAGAAAAAACATCCAACGATTCCATCCCGGACAAGTTCGTCGCCTCGCTGAGCTCGCTCTCTTTCCTTCTTTACCAGGTGCCGCCGCCGGCCCCAATCGTTGCTTACCGGCAGCTGCTGCTGTCGGCCTCCAACAGGTGCCGCTGCTGTCGGCCTCAACCGTCGTGTGCCCCTGCTGTTGGCTTCCGTCTGGCGCCGCTGCCGCCGATCTACCGTTGACCCCCGCGAGGCGTCCCTGCCGCCGGCTTCCTCACGTCCAGCCAGGTTCCATCAAGCTCAGCGGCAAACAAGCAGGCACGGCTCGTCCCCCTGCTCCGGCCATGGCGCATCTAGCCTGCGCAGCCAATGCGACACTGCCCTGCCCCACCGTTTTTTCTATTTTCTTCTTTTTTTCACGGTAGGATGGGGCTTTGGTCTTGATTTTAGTTTTTGTTTTCTTTTTCATTTTTTCACGGCATGAAGGGGATTTTGCCCCACCATTCTTTTCTTTTTATTTATTTTTTTTTAATTTGCTGGAATAATTGATAGCTCTAACGTTGTTTATGCATATGTGTTCTTGCTGATGGTATTGGTCTGAAATCATACATCCAATCAAATAAGATATTGTACCATCCGGTATAATTTTATGCAGTTAAACAAATAAAAAAGAGATTATTTTGTATCATACTATCTAAGATCATTTCATCAGCTAGATCATCATATCCGGATAGACTTTATGCGAGCATCCAAACACTGCCCAAATGACTGGTAGCTCGATTTCAGTATGGAATCGGCTCTAGGAAGCAAGGCGTCAACCCCAAGAAACGCCCCGTCGACTGGTAGCTCCGCCTCGGTTGGCCCAACGCAGCCGAGCTCGATGCAGCTAGCCTCGACTGCGGCAAGTCATGGCGCGGCTGCGCTTTACTCCGGAGAGGCAGCTGCTTAGCCCCAGCGCGGCCGGCACCAGTGCCGCGCGGCAGACCCCATATGAGTGGCACCCACAGCCAGTAGTGGCGCATGGCCAGACGACCCCAGCGCAACCAGCTCTCGCACAAGTCCCGACGACCCCAGCCGCATTCCTTGACATTAGTAGTCTGAAGGGCCACAAAGAAACTGAACAACCAAAGGTTTTATTGATATCGGTAATATGGACACACAACTTTTTATTATCTCTACTTTTTAAAAAACACAAATATTTTTTAAAGTACACACGACAAAACATCTTTAACAGATCAGTTACACGACATGCTTAAAAAAATGTGTTAAAAAATCGTATTTTAGTGATGATTAAATTAATTTTATAATTAGAAAAAGATTAAATATCGTTAAATTCAAAATACTATATATGATGCATACTAGCATTATGATCCAAATTTGTCGAAGCAATCGTGATCTCTCCAGTACTAGTAATAGAATACACATAAATAATAAAAAAAAAGAAGCATATCATTTTTACAGTGAAGTTGTCGGCGCAAATAGATGCACAAGTAATAGACGAAGCAGATCGTCATGTAGATGCAGCAGATGACCGGAGCGAAGAGGAAGCAGTCGAACGACATCGAGAGGAAGCAGACAAACAGCTAGCAGTCGCGAAGTCGCTTCTCAAAAACCATATACGACCTCTACCCCGTGCAGGGACACGAGGGGACGTGAGTTTCGGAGACCTACTTTTTCGACGCCGATTGCACGTCGGCGACGGGTGAGTAAGACAGAGCAGCATAGCACTCAAGAAAGAGGAGAATGAGAGAATGGCTATGTGTTCTGGACGACGTCTCGCCCCTCTATTTGTATATAAGAGCTCCCACGTATATGATAAGCAGGCTGCCATGTATAGCACTTGTATATATGGTAGCTAACCTACCATTTATATGAATATAGTAACTAGCCTACTATTTATAAGAATATGGTAACCAGGCTGCCATCACAAAAATAATTGCTTACTAAAATTGATAAGCGCAATATTCTCTTTCCATATGTGTGGGTACCTTTGGAATTTATAGAATGTTATTTGGAAAACCTTCTAAATACTCTAACAATCTCCCACCAGCTCCCGGAGGCACGCTTCAAATTCTCTCCGTACTAAAGTACTGTTAATATACCAGTTTTTCAGTGGAGACCGATTAAGGTTGAATATCCACCTATAACCCCAAGCTACACTCATCCACAACTGCGCAATGGACTAGGCCTTAAATTGACAGTTTAGTGTGAACAAGTTTTACCTGAGGCCTTACTAGTACTTGGCTGCTAAGTGTCAACCCCACAGGTGGAGTTTATAAGTCATACTCCTGTCTCACTTCATGAGTCTCTTAAAGAATACCTATTCCATTCTTATAAACTGTGACTAGCGGTTAGACTCACATAAGTATGTTTTTACAAGAATACTCTGTAAGACAATATCTTGCTATGAAAGCCTCGAACACACTAGGATGATTGTCCGTCTGCTTTACAGAAATGAGAGTACTGCACCTCCAACGGAGTCGGTTAGTAATAAGTTATACTCTCTCGTGAACCAAAAGTTTGTTCTTCCCAGTTCCTAATTCACAGAATCTACGATCACATAGGTTGGGTTACCACTGTGGTTAACTCACATGGGTCTCAATCCCATCTCCTTCTATGCATTATCAATCACAGTGCGCGATAATCTCTTAGTAAAGAGATCTGTCAGGTTCTCAGTTGTATGGATATATTTCACAGCTATTACTCTAAAGTTTCTCAATTTCCTGACAGACTTCAATCTGCGCTCAATACCTTTTCCTCATAACGGGATTGCAACAAGGTAATTCCATTCTCTCCTTTGTTTAGTTTAATATTCAGGATAACATCTGCTTCACTCAAATCCTTCATGTCAAAATTTTGGATAAGAATGATTTTACATCATTTATCTCATCGAGACTTGTCCCAAAAATAAGTATGTCATAGACATACAAACACAAGATTACTCCTTTACCCCCACCATGGCAGTAATATACACAAGTATCGACTTCATTCACTGTAAACCCAGCAGAGGTTAAAATTTTGTCAAACTTCTCATGTCACTACTTGGGTGCTTGCTTTAAGCCGTACAAGGATTTAAGAAACTTACATACCTTGCCCTATAGCTGGCCAACTATGCCGGGCTAAATGGGTCGGCCCGAGACCCGGTACTTTTGGTCCGGCCCGAGCACGGCCCGGCACGACGCCCAGACAGGCCGAGCCGGTCCGAGGCACTATTCGAGCCGTGCCTGGGCCTGGCCGCAAGCCCGTTGGGCCAACTCGAGCACGGCCCGTTTATTATTATATTGAAATTTAACAGTAAAATATATGTAATTTGACCTATTTATGTTTAAAATTTATTTTTTTTATATTATATAATTCATTTTTCAATAATATCTTCAAAAAAATAAAATTTATTTTTTTTCACGTGCTTCAGGCCGGCCTCGCTCGGCACGGCCCGACGGGCTCGAAAGCACGACTCAGCCCATGCAAAATCACCCCGGCC
>BCLG01003014.1:26785-45808 GCA_001602295.1 Zoysia matrella
TGCCGTGCTGGCCCGGCCTGACCCGTTGGTCAGGTATACCTTGCCCTCTTGTTCTGGTACTATAAATCGATCAGGTTGATCCATATAGATCTACTTATCTAGCTCTCCATTAAGAAAAGTCGTCTTCACGTTTATCTGATGAATGAGAAGACCATGTGAGACAGCCAAGGATAATAGTATCCGAATGATAGTCATCCTGGCAACGGGTGAGTAAGTATCAAAGAAATCCTCGCCTTCTTTCTAAATACACCCTTTAACCACAAGCCTTGCCCTGTACTTTTCAATAGTACCATCAGGTATTAGCTTCTTCTTAAACACCCACTTGCGTCCCATTGGCTTACAACCAAGTGGTCGGTCCGTTACTTCTCACGTCCTATTGGTAGTGATGGAGTCCATCTCACTACGGACTGCATTTTTTCAGTATTCTGCATCAGGCGATGCATATGCCTCTGAGATGGTTATGAGAGTATCATTCACAAGGTACACAGTGAAGTCATCACCAAAGAATTTTACAATCCTCTGTCTCTTGCTCCTTCGAAGAGCTTCTTCACTGTCATCCTTCTCATTTTCATGCAGGTGCTCAAATGACACAATCATAGGTATGGGTTTAAGAGTCAAATCAAATGATAAACTAGATGGAGAATATGCATCTTTCAATGGAAAAATATTTTCAAAAAAAGTGACATCATGAGACTCTAAAAGTAAATCAACTAAAACATCAAGCGTTTCAGATTTTATTACTAAGAACTTATATGCCGTGTTGTGATGTGCATATCCTAAGAAAATGCAATCAACTGTTTTAGGTTCGAGCCTGCACTTCTTATTTATTGGTATGCTAACCATAGCCAAGCAGCCCCAAGTGCGCAAGTAATGAAGTGAAGGTTTTCTTCTCTTCCATCCTTCATACGGAGTGACTTCACTGTTTTTAGTAGAAACTCTATTCAGAACGTGACAAACTGTCAAAACAGTTTCCCCCCACCATACCTTAGACAAACCAGACGATCCCAACATTGCATTCACCAAGTCCATTAACGTCCGGTTCTTCCTTTCGGCAACTCCATTAGATGGGAGGTGTTTGTTTATGAATTATTCTATTCTCCGAACAGAAAAGATCAAACTCATTGAAAAAGTATTCTCCACCACGATCAGACCTAACTCGTTTTATTTTTCTTTCTAGTTGATTCTCGACCTCAGCTTTATAACTTTATGTCTTAAAACATTCTAACGTCTCATCTTTAGTTTTTAGAAGAAACACATAACAATATCTAGTCGATTATCACTTAAGGTCATAAAGTATATTTTCCCTCCTTTTGTCAACACACCATTCATCTCGCAGATATCAGAATGAATGAGTTCTAGTAATGTCGAGTTTCTCTCGTCTATAGCTTTATGAGACTTACGAGTTTGCTTTGCTTGCACACAAGCTTGACATTTAGACCCTTTGACAGTAGGTAACTTTAAAATTAAACTCATACTGGATAACCACAACATACAATGAAAGTTAATGTGACACAAACGAGAATGCAATATATCAGCCTCAGAATTGTTTGAATCATACATATGGTTCACAACTTTATTTGAGAAATCTGAAAGGAAAAAACGAAACAAGCCTCCGCTATCATAGACTTTGTCAATGAATTGGTCAAATCTCGACATGACTACTTTATTTGACTCAAAGATCAGCTTGAATCCATCTCGATAGAGAAGAGATCCACTAACGAGGTTCTTGTTTATTGAAGGAGCATGATACACATTCTTCAATCGCATGATCTTTCTCGAAGTAAACTTCAGATTGACCGAACCAACACCAAGAATAGAAGCATGTGAGTCGTTCCCCATCATGACAGTTGAACTTCGCGTGGTCTGGTAAAATGAAAATATAGATATATCAGAACGAACGTGAATATTGGCTCCTGTGTCTATCCACCAATCATAAGATTGATAAACAGATAAAACACTAGGTAAATTACCATACTCAGAGACTCCACTGGAGTCACTAATGGTCACGTTGGCAGACTTCTGCCCCTTCTGATTGTTCTTGCCCTTACGGTTATGACACTTTTTTTTTGGTAAAGTGTCCATTCTCACCGCACACAAAGTAGACAATCTCATCCATGTTCATCTTCTTCTTGAATTTAGTAGTCTGTATAGTCTTTTCTTTTCCCTTCTGGTTCTTCCTACCAGCGTATTTCATCTACCAGCGTACTACATCATATTGGCACTGGACTGCCCTTCAGGTGATCTTGGTGAAGCATCTTTTGCTCGAGCCTTCTCTTTAACATCAAGACTAGCCAACAAATCTTTAACAAAAATATTTTGTCTCTTATGTTTAAGAGATGTGGCATAGTTCCTCTATAAAAAAAAAGTAACTTAACAATAATGCCCCCTGCCATAAACTTGTTAGGCAATTGACATCCAATCTGTTCGAGCTCTCTCACAATGAGTTCGAGTTCATGGGCCTGCTCCACAACAGAACGGTTATCTACTATTTTAAAGTCGTTGTACTGCTCCATGACATACAGCTCGCGTCCAGCATCTAAGGCCGAGAACTTATATTCAAGTGCCTCCTAAAATTTTTTCTCCCCGTCTTTCTCTACTAGATTCAAGTTTTCTATTTGGAACAAAAGAGCCGTGTGGCACTCTTGATGTGCATATACACATCGCACAACTAGTCAAAGAGAACACTAAGGACGCATCCGAAGAAAATCGTTGTAGCCGTGGTAAACTCTTGCACCTCTTTCTCACTTGCAAGAGATAGTGCAGGAGGATTACTCACGACCCAAAACACACCCATAGCCAAGAGCCACAGTTGGACTCTCATCTGCTATGTCTTGAAGTTCACACCGTTGAACTTCTCCGGTTTCATCGCATCAGCGAATCTGGCAATCACTAAATGCCTATAAGGTTTTTGAATTATTGGAAAAATCGCATTTTAGTGATGATTAAATTAATTCCAGTAATTAGAAAAATATTAAATATAGCTAGATTCGGAATACTAGGTATGATGCATACTAACACTACGATCTAAATTTATCGAAGCAATCGTGATCCCTCTAGTGCTAGTAACAGAATGCACATAAATAACAGAAAAAAGAGAAGCATGTCATTTTTACAATGGGACTGTCGGCGCAAATAGATGCGCAAGTAGTAGACGAAGCAGACCATCGATGTAGATGTAGCAAGCGACCGGAGCGAAGAGGAAGCAGTCCAACGATGTCAAGGGGAAGCAGACGAACAACGAGCAGTCGCGGAGGCGTTTCTCAAAAACCTTATATGACCCCTACCCCGTGCAGGGACACGAGGGGACATGAGTTTTGGAGACCTGTTCTCTCGACACCGAGGGCACGTCGGCGATAGGTGGGAAAGATAGAGCAGCACAGCACTCAAGGAAGAGGATAATGAGAGAATGGTTGTGTGTGTTTTGAACGACGTCTCGCTCCTCTATTTGTACATAAGAGCTCCCACGTATATAGTAAGCAGGGTATCATGTATAGCATCTGTATATATGATAGCAGCCTATTATTTATATAAATATGGTAACTAGCCTACTATTGATACGAATATGGTAACTAGCCTGTCATCACAGAAATAATTGCTTATCAAAATTGATAAGCACAATATTCTCCTTTCATATATGTGGTGCCTTTGAGATTTATGAAATATTATTTGGAAAGCCTTCCAAATACTCTAACAAAATGTACTCAGAGTTGTCTCTTTTTATAAATCTGGTGGATAAAGTCTCTTCACAAGCATCATTTACAAATTTAACGTACGAGCTCTTTCGGATCTCTTACATCTTAGACCCACACGTAGCATTGTTAGTTAATAAAATACAACTACTCAGAATAAAATTCAAAAAAATTGTTTAAATTCGTCGGAACAATCTCCAAATACCAGCCTAGGCCGAGGCACTCGCGGCCAGCCTGCCACGCGATGGAAAAAATGGACCCAGGTTCCAAGAAGTTAGGAGATGAATCAAGGAAGGAGTTAAGAAAAGATTAAACAAATAATATATAAGGAGCTGTTGAAGATGTTACCAATATCCTTTCAAAATTTTCTAAAGCTACAATTTATGATGTAATATTATAAGAAACTGTTTAAGATGCTAGAAGGCTAACAGAAAAATACTCATCTTCAGCCACTTGGCAATTTGACTTTCTAGATCTTTTAGATCTTAAGCTCATAAGTACCATTGTTAATTAATAAAATGTAATTAATTACAACAAATATACCAGATAAAAAGTGTTATTGAAAAACAAAAAAAATTTGTTTCACATTTAATATTAATATATCATTTTACGTTAATATTTTTTCTTAAACCATTGCATCAGCCCGGCACGATAAACGTTCACCGCGCTGGGCCCGAAAGCACGTCGGCTCGACAAAGCACGCACGGCCCAGCTTCAACCTCCGTGAGCGCCGGCGAGATCGAGGCCTACTTAATTACGCTTACTCGCTCTCTTTTTAAATTGATATCGTTCTTGACTTTTAATTTTAATTTTAATCATTTGTTTTATTTAAAAAATTAATTTAAATGCATAAAATTTTAAATTATGATTCAATAACTCTAATGCTAAATCAAATTATAACAAAATATATGAATTTTATAAAAAAAATTGAATAAGATGAATAGTCATAATTAATATTAAAAGTCAACAGTGACATCAATTTAAGAATGAAGAGAGTATATATGATATTATATCTAGAGTTTTACTTTATCCATCTCAAATTATAAATCATTCTGGTGTCCTCTAATTTTTCTAAAATTATAAGTCATTTTTACTTTTTGATACACTTTCACTGTTACCAATATTTTTTTATCTCTATCTCTCTTCTTCTCGTTTTTAATGTATTACATATTTTTCGCTCTTTTTAATTCTAATGCACAGATTCAAAATGATCTAAGTACAAATTGGGATGGAGGAAGTACAAAATAGAGACTTAAGAGATAATTCCCTACTAGACCTGCTCAGCCGCCATGCCGCCATGGGCTCTACAGTGACAGGCCGATGTCTTAAAAAAAAATTCCAGTATTGCCCTCCTCAACCGTTATGGGAGTAAAAGTAAAAGCTCCCTAATAATTTCTCCTAACTCAAATTATGAGAAAAGTGTAAAAAAAAACACTCCTCCGATTGCTCTTTTAAACACATCGTTGCTTTTGGAAGCCCTAAAAAATCCTCTGTCCGGAGGTAATCTGGGAATTTTTCTAAAATCCCCATTTTCATTTTTTTTTTTGCAACTAACTATAGTTGTTATTTAGCTCAAATTTTAATTATATTAGGATAATTTAAGAAAGCTATTGGAGAATGTGATCTTAATTTTTATAATTAGCACTCAAAATCAAAACACACATTAGGATGATATTTTGAAGATATTGTTGGAGATGCTGTAATTGGTCCACCAAAGCTTTGTCCCCGCTCCCATCCAGTATAGGACCCACATGACATGTCCCGCGATAGAGAGATCACTTGTCAGTCTTCTTCCGCCTTCCAGCTCGGGTACGCCATTCGAACAGTGTAGCGACTAGTCAAGAGTCAACGAAGCGAAGAACTCCCCTCGAGTCGACATCCCAGCGGCGGCTCGACGAACAGATTAAGACCGGTTGACTCGAGATCACGATCGCTAAACTGGTAGCCGCAGGCCCGCAGCAGCCAGCCGCCTTCGTCGATTTCTTCTCCAGCCACCAGAGCCAGCAGGCTGCAGTGCCGGAGATCGCGCACGGCACGCGACGATGATTCCCTCCACGGCCGCCGCCGCCGCCTCGGCGGTCCCTGTTCTCCTCCTCCTCCTCCTCGTCCCGCCTCCTCTCGTGGCGGCCCAGCAGCAGATGCCCTCCTTCTCCGCCAACGACGCGGTCTGGCGCGCGGACAGCAAGCGCACCCTCGTGTCTCCGAGCGGGGACTTCGCCGCCGGGTTCCTTCCCTCGCTCGTCTCCTCGGGCAGCTACCGCTTCGCCGTGTGGGTTGTCGCCTCGAACTCCAGCAGCAACCCCGACAACGTCGTCATATGGTACGCCCACGACGCCCGCGGAGGCAACTACTCTGCTTTCGAGGCGGCTGGCAGCTCCACCCTAGCTGTCGACGCGGCGGGCGTGCTCGCCTGGAAATCCGCCGGAAACAGCACTGTCTGGTCCCCGGGCAACTCATCTATCGGCGCGGCGGTGCTCCAGCTCAACGACACGGGGAGCTTGGTCTACGGTGGCGGGTCCGGGGTGTGGCAAAGCTTCCTAGAACCCACGGACACGCTGATGGTGGGGCAGGCCATTGCCGGCGCGGGCATCAACGGGACCACGCTGAAGTCCGCCAACGGGCGGTACCAGCTTGTGAAGTCCACCACGCTGCAGTTCGGCGGGCTGATGTACGCCAACATCAGCGCCTCCCTGGTCAACCTCAGAGCCGACGGCACGCTAGTCCTCAGCGGCGGGAACCCCGCGCAGCTCATCGCCTCCGACATGGGCAGCACAAGGCGCGTGCGCCGGCTCACGCTTGACGACGACGGCAACCTGCGGCTCTACAGCCTGTTGCCCAGGACGCGGCGGTGGCGCGTGGTGTGGCAGCTCGTGCAGGAGCTCTGCACCATCCGGGGCACCTGCCCCGCCGGCAGGATCTGCGTCCCCGTCGGTGCCGACAGCTTCAGCTGCTTCTGCCCGCCGGGGTACCGCAACGCTACCCTGGACAGCCGCTGCGTGCCCAAGAAGAACTACAGCGGCAGGGGAGATGACGACAAATTCGTCCGGATGGACTTCGTTTCCTTCTCCGGGAACGCGGCCACCTCGGCGCAGGACCAGGGGCCGCTGATGGAGAAGCTGGCGCCGCAGAACCTGGCGGACTGCGAGCGAACGTGCCGAAGCGACCGGAGCTGCGTGGCGTTCGGGTACAAGTTTGGTGGCGACCGGACGTGCCTCCAGTTCAAGGGGCTGGTGGACGGGTGGTGGTCGCCGGGCACGGAGATGTCGACATTCCTGCGCGTGGCGGCGTCGGACAACGACAGCAACCCATTCACGGGCATGACGGACATGATCCAGACGGTGTGTCCCGAGAAGCTGGCGCTGCCGGTGCCGCCGAAGCAGCCGCGGACGACGGTCCGGAACGTGGCCATCATCACGGCGCTGTTCGCGGTGGAGCTGCTGGCCGGAGTGCTGTCATTCTGGGCGTTCCTGCGCAAGTACTCGCAGTACCGCGAGATGGCGCGCACGCTGGGGCTGGAGTACCTCCCCGCGGGCGGACCGCGGCGATTCTCTTACGCGGAGCTGAAGGCGGCGACCAAGGATTTCTCCGACGTGGTGGGGAAGGGCGCGTACGGGACCGTGTTCCGCGGCGAGCTCCCCGACCGGCGCGCGGTGGCGGTGAAGCAGCTGCTGCACGGTGTGGGCGGCGGCGAGCCGGAGTTCTGGGCGGAGGTGACCATCATCGCGCGGATGCACCACCTGAACCTGGTGCGGATGTGGGGGTTCTGCGCCGAACGGGACCAGCGGATGCTGGTCTACGAGTACGTGCCCAACGGCTCCCTCGACAAGTACCTCTTTGCCCCGTCTGGTGCTTCTGCCAATGGTGGAGCAGAGGCTGCAGATGAGGATGCCCCTAATAATAACCAGAGGGAGCAAACTCCATTGCTGGACCTCCACACCCGCTACCGCATCGCCCTCGGCGTGGCCCGCGCCATCGCGTACCTCCACGAGGAGTGCCTGGAGTGGGTGCTCCACTGCGACATCAAGCCGGAGAACATCCTGCTGGAGGACGACTTCTGCCCCAAGGTGTCCGACTTCGGGCTGTCGAAGCTCACCAACAAGCGCGACAAGGTGACCATGTCCCGCATCCGCGGCACGCGCGGGTACATGGCGCCCGAGTGGGTGATCCACCGCGAGCCCATCACCGCCAAGGCCGACGTCTACAGCTTCGGCATGGTGCTGCTGGAGATCGTCTCCGGCCGCCGCAACTACGGGTTCCGGCAGGAGTCCGTGGGCAGCGAGGACTGGTACTTCCCCAAGTGGGCTTACGAGAAGGTCTACGTGGAGTGCCGCATCGACGACATCATCGACCCGCGCATCGCCGCGTCCTACGACGACGCCGCCAGCGTTGCCACCGTCGAGCGGATGGTCAAGACGGCCATGTGGTGCCTGCAGGACCGCGCCGAGATGAGGCCGTCCATGGGCAAGGTGGCCAAGATGCTCGAGGGGTCCGTCGAGATCACAGAGCCTGTAAAACCAACGATCTTCTGCGTCCAGGACGACTAGCTCCTAGGCTACCATTTGCCAATTCATCATCATTGGAGAGTGAGTGACATCGAGTTCCTCTATAAGAAATTCATCAAGATGTAAATTCCACGCCGTTCACTCATAGCAGTTCCTCTGTTCGAAGGAGAACTCTTTCTTCCTGGCAAAGTAAAGCCGCAAGAACAAATAAACCAGAGAGAAACAATTAACGGATGCAACTCACAGATTGTTGCTTCATCTCTAATTCTCACTGAGTCAAATGCGACGTGGCCTTCCAGGACATGGTTCGCCGGCCCCAAGATTCCGAACGTGTTCCAGGCTCTACACTGGTCCAACACGTACGTCGTGCAAAATTGGATAGGGTTGACTTTGACTGAATCAACCACCAATCAGCTGCATGGATTCTTTTTTGTGCACATGAGGTTTTGAACTTCAACTTTTATCTCTCAGCTCTAAGGTTATGTTTGTTTAGGCTGAAACTTTTAAGCTTTAAAAAAAACTTGCTAGTATTTAGTTGAAAAGTTAACCAACAAAAGTTTGATGTTAGTTTTTTAATATATTCGTAGCTTCTCAGTATATCAAAAGTTAGAAAAAGCAACCATGTTCAGCTTCTAATTTATTTTCTCAAAAATTAACTTTTTAGCGTTCCAAAATTGAGTTTTTTAAATCTCAATTTTTCATATGAAACACCAGCTAAAAAACTAAAACTACAGGGCCTAATGCAAGGTTTTTTTTTCCTTTACCATATCAACTTTGACATCAGATATTCATATACTTATATTCCAAAAGTAATTTTACTTATATTCCAAAAGTAATTTTACATTATTAATCGGCCAGTATTCTTGGTCACACCTACTTTCCTTGCAAATCTCTCTTTCAACCAATACAATTAGGGATGCAAGTGGGTATCCGATTGATATTAATGTGTCAAGTTTCTAGTTTATTTATCATATTAACAATATAAGATTGTCGTGGGGATTTATTTTATTTCAGTGAGTTATGTGTTGACCCACTGACCTAAAAATTGGTAAACTTGCGTCCCTAAATACAATCCTCATTGCAATTTTGATGAATAGAGTAACCACAGCTTGGCCTGAAAGTGTGCGGCATCAGAGGGCCTGCCCGGAAATCCACCTTTCAAACATGCCAAAACATTGCCTTGGCATGAACTCTGGAGCAGTATGTCCACCACCCTACACAAACCAGTATATATAGGTAAGTCTGTCATGACCATTCATCTTGGCAGTCCCCATAGTAATCACATAGAAATCTTGCTGTTTAACATAGCATGCATGTCTAGAGGAATATGGATAAATTGAAGCCTTCAGCAGTTCTTACCTTCACAGTTGCGAATGTAAGGTTATTAGAGTACGACCTTGTGTACCTGCAGAGAGCAAATATGTCCGGTCAGACTGTCTGTTTGGAGAGAGTTCCTCCGAGCATCGGAAACACTGATTCGCTTGTAAAAATTATTTTTTGGATAAATTACTTGCAAAGCTAATCTTTTTATATTCATATGATACTACTCTGTAAAATTACTCACCCTGCAACTTGATCGTCGACATACCATGGCCTCCACTTTTCGACAACAGGGAAACCTAGAGACTTAATCCAGGCTTGCGTGCCGATGAAAGGTATTATTAAGTCATGATCGCCGCTGTAAATCAGACTCCTGAAGCCTCTGGTGGTCACATCAAGATGGTACTTCACCGTGCTTGGGATGTCGCTGGTATACGGTAAGTCAAAGTCGCATCTTATCCAAGAAGGAACAGTTCCCTGCGTTGTAGAGCATAATGAAGCCGATGGGTTATCATTTTCAGTTGGCTGAGGAAAAAGTTCTCTACAAGCTGTGAATTGATACCTTGTGGATACCAAGAGCCTCTCTTACACTTGCATCATTTGCCCAGGTCTGGGACATCAGATACCCTGCCGTCTGTCAACAATGGCGTGATCATTTCCAAACGTCAGATAGCAAAACATGACAAGTTGCAACAGATAATAAGAGAGGGAACAAAGGGGGGATAGTGAAATCTGGTTATCCTAACTCTGCACTGCAAGGAAATCTCTGACAAGCGTGGTGCTGCATCTGCGGTGTAGTCCTGGAGCCGGAGCAGCTCCCGCGCGCTTGAATTTATCCTGCGCATCAGCTTGTTAGGATGACGAATCGCAATGGTGCAAAGGGGCTCCAAGATGTGGTTTGTGCATATGTCCTTGATACACTTCACAAAGAAACCATTTGTCAGCCACTTCGTCTGGAGAAGTTCATAGTACAAAAATTGTCCTTCTTCTGGAGATGTTCACAAATAAAAACATATATGAGAATTGAGTAATAACAGTATGTGCCTCATCTATTTCGTCTTGGCTGTTTGAGCACTGAACGCTTTGCTTGCTGCTTTCCCCATCACTGCAACTCTCCTTGTACGTCTGAAAGCAGAAAGACCCAGGTAAACACTAAACAGACTGAGGAGATACTGACTGAATTCATTTTCCTTTATAATTACTCATAGCCTAATTGGAAATGTCAAGGTATCCTCACTCTTCAGCAGTATTTTCCAGATTCTTGACTGAAGAATCCAGTTGATATAGGGCACCATTACATTTAGATTTAGTAGGACAGTACATGGACAAAAGCTCAGGGGTCCAGTTGTTCAGTACACCGACCTCGTAGATTTCGTCCGATATGAGACCCATCCCGTGAACAAATGGGACTTTTGACGGATCATCGAAGCTGGAATCTGTGACTGGATTGCCCACGAGGTAGCCCTGTCATGTTATGGCAATCGATGTACTAGTTCAACATTTTCGCAGGACCCAAAATATTCATTCTGTCATACAGTATTATAAAAATCTAAAGATTACTATTCTATATGTCCTGACCTTCAGATTGAGAGATCGTGCACTACCAGCCTGTATATCTGGGAAATTGAAGACAGATGTGAGTCAAGTTATATAATGCAGAGTAAACAAAATGGTGCATTGCTTGTATAAGCAGAAGAAATTAAACAAAGCTGAAGCCTGAGCAGAAGAAGATTACCTCTGGCAATTTGAGAGGTGACGGGCGGTACAATCTTACCAGAGTAGGAATCACCGGCGATGTAAAGAGGATTTGACAAGAACTCTGGATGCTCATCAAACCACTGCAAGAAAAGAAAAGAAAGGAAAGATTTGTCACGGTGCTCCAGAGTTATCAAAGTTACCTCCTCCTACTCAATTAATCTTAATTATTAATTTTGAAAAATTAGTAATGAACCCACTATTTTTTTTACCATCGATAATTTAAATATTTTTTATTAAGTATCTCCGTATTTTTAACCGTCAGATAGGATTTAATACACGGTTATTATTAACTCCAATCATCATAACAAACCTAAAAAAAGTCCATCTAATTCAGCACGTGCGGGCTATATTAGTGGGCTTTTGATGGCGATGTGATTAAATAAAAAGAGACCCTCCCATCAAGGGTAGATTGAGACCCAACCTTCCTGAGGAAGACGAGGATGACATCGATGGCTTCGGTGTCGGTTGAATTGTGGCCTAGCTCCCTGCTCGAATACGAGAACCCAGCACCAACCGGGGAGTCGAGGAAGATGATGTTGCTCAGCTTGGTCCACGCGTTCTCATTGTACAGCAGCTTTGGAAATTCGTGGGCAGGGCCTTTAACATCGAAAATAAAAGGTCCTGCAGAAATAGTGTTTCGAAATTATGGGCTACAGTGAGAAATGAAACGTTGTACTATATGCATATGCTACACTACAGACAGAGAGATTTTCAGGTGGTCCAGAGCGTTTAGGTGTTCTGTCCACGAGATAAATTATAGTAAAAATTGCAGGGAAAATTTCAACAAAATACTAAAATAATTGGGTCGATAGCAAAATGTTGGCATCGAGTTCGATGCAAAGTTTAAGGTGGGTACAGCAAACAGAGACTGCAACGGAAATGATATACTAAAATAATTGGGTCGGAGAAGGAGCAGCATATACATACCAATCTCGTAGGCAAGGCCGGTGAGGGCAGAGCACCCGGGCCCTCCGGTGAGCCAGAGCATGAGGGGGTCGTGGGCGGGGCTGCGCTCGGAGCGGACGAAGTAGTAGAAGAGGCGGATGCCACTGTCCTCGTCCACCTCCACGTACCTGCGCATACATACATAGGAGTATTTCAATAGAGAATCCGTTGACTACTTGCTGTAACCCTGTTCGTACCGAACTGGCTGCGTACCCCGTCTGGAGGTAGAAGGGGAGCGGTCCATCGAATCCTGGGAGGTGGGTGACGACCTTGCTGCTGCTGCTGTTTGGGCTCTCGCGGACCCGGCCGGAGGAGGAGGAAGAAGACGAGGATACGCAGCTGAGGAGGACGAGCAGCAGCCAGAGTGTTCTGCTGGATCTTTTCGGTGTCATTGTTCGGCGCGGGGATGCGCGAGGCCAACGGGTGGATGTGGAATACTATGGGTGTGTTCGTATCCACTTCTTGCGGCTGTTTGTAGCTGCAGCTTAATAAAACCGCCGTTCGGAGTGTGTTTGCGTGTGTTGCTCGGATTCATAGGTCCTCTGTTGTAGTAGTACTGCTGTACTCAATGCGGAGGATGAATAGTCCCGTCCCCTCGCTGTCTGAACGGTTAAAGATAGCTGTCTCTGTCTATAAATATAAATTATTTTAACATTTAAAATTTATTTTTTAATATATATTATTCATATTTTTTAATACACTTTTATTTTTTAATATATTTTTTCTTCTTAATAAATATTTATCTTTTTTTTCGTTTTCTTTACCATACTTTTTTATTTTTATTTAATTTTCGTGCCTAAAGCTAGGACGATTAAAAAAAATAGAGGGAGTAGCATAAAAATCTTTGCTACAGAACATCGGACGTGTTAGCAATTCAGTGTACAACAGCGAACAATCTCTACTATCTAAACCCAGCGGGGTTTCTCGGCTCCCCATTAGCTGGTCGTTTTCGTCCGTTGATATAGCGATCAACGCTTAGTATTGACTATCTCGAATATTCACGCCACATCCTACACGGCTACGCCCGTCGCCCTAGCCCCCGCCGGTGCTGCTCGCCTCCGCGCTTGCTGCCTCCGCGCCGCCGCTTCTACCTCTGACCGCCACGCCTCGACTGCTCCCTGATCCCACCTCGACGGCCATCGCCCCGGCGCAGATTCGCCCTGCATCGGCTGCCACTGCCCATTGCCCAATGTTGTTTCTTTTTTCGGTGTCTAGGAGTGCAGATCCGAGAGTCTCGTGTCGAGGAATAAATTTATGGTTCGGAGATGGTCAATACCTTCGGATTCAATCACTGGAGTCGCGGAAGACGATCCAGCCATCTGTCCTTTGTCGATGCGGTCCTCTGTGCTAGGGCAGCGTCGGTCGGTGATGAGGGCAGTGGCGTAGAAGTCACGGCGACGTCGTCGATCTCTCGGTGACAGCGGTCGTCATGGCGGTGACCATGATGGTGCTTCCCGTCGGCACAGCGCCCCTTCACAGATCGGGTTTAGGATTTGTTGGTGGGGTGTGGCGGTAAGGACAAACTCGGTGTGAGTACCGGTCGACCCCACCTCTATTTATTGTGGCGCTGACGACAGGGACCGACTAGCCATAATGGGCTAGGCGCCTCCGATCAGGGCGCGATTAGATCAAGGGTCTATTTAGCCTGTTGGGCCAAAACGGGTGGAGATCAATTTCTAACATTCTCCCCCTTGATCTCACCTTATACTTTTATCTTTAATACTTTTTAACTTTACTCATTCCATTACAGATTAATGCATAGAACTGTCTCATCGTCATGATCAATCGTCGATAGATTTAACAGCTACAATACATTTTTCTATTCTGAAATAGTTACTATATTTTTGAGCCATCTTTTAGTTCAGGAATTACAAGCTTTCCCTTAAACCCATGCCGACAACATGTTCAATGAATACTTTGGATGATAAACCTTTAGTAAGCGGATTCGCTAGCATTTTTTGGTACTTATATGTTCAAGACTTACGACTTGATCCTGAACTTTATCTTTCACAACATAGTACTTTATGTCAATGTGTTTGGCAGCACCACTTGATTTATTATTGTGTGTATATGTTACTGCGAGTTCATTATCGCAGTATAACTTAAGTGATCCATAGATGTCGTCAACCACTTTTAAACTGGGCATGAACTTTTTAAACCAGTTCACCTACCCCGTAGCCTCATAACATGCAACAAACTCAACATACATTGTGGACGATGCAGTGACGGTTTGCTTTGTGCTTTTCTACGAAATAGCTTCTCCAGCGAGAGTAAACACATATCCGGATGTACACTTTCTATCATCTCCCGCATAATCAAAATCTGTGTACCCCACTATATAGAGTGAATCTAATCTTCTGTATGTCATCATGAGGCTTTTTGTTTCTTGCAAATAGCGCAAGACTTTCTTTATCAATTTTCAATGTTCTATTCCAGAATTGCTCTGAAATCTGCTAAGTAATCCAGTAACAAATGCTAAGTCAGAACGTGTATATACTTGAACATACTGTAAGCTTTCGACAGCTGAAGCATATGAAACCGCTTTCATTTGATCGATCTCATATTGGTTATTGGGGCATTGAAAATCTCCATATCTGTCGCCCTTGACTATAGGTGCAGGTGATGAACTACATTTATGCATACCATATTTCTTTAATACTTTCTCTATGTATGCTTTTTGTGACAGTCCCAATACCCTTTTGTTTTTATCTCGGTGAATTTCGATTCTTAGAACGAACGAAGCTTCACCAAGATCTTTCATATCAAAGTTTAAGGACAAGATCTTTGTCTCTAGTAGCAGACTGACATCACTACTAGCAAGTAGGATATCATCCACATACAGGATTAGGAAGATAAATTTTTCATCTTTAAACTTTGAGTAAACACAGTTGTCTTCTATATTTTCTTTAAACCCAAATTTCTTTATGGTGCTATCAAACATCAAGTACCATTGTTTTGAAGCTTGCTTTAACCTATAAATCGATTTCTTTAGATGGCATCTCAGTCTTTCATTTTCTTCCACTACAAAACCTTTCGGTTGCGCCATGTAAACATTTTTCTTCAAATCCTCATTAAGAAATGTTATCTTTACATCTATCTGATGTAACTCAAAATCATAATAAGTCACTAGTGCCATTATGATTCTGAAGAAGTCTTTACATGAGACTAGAGAAAAGGTCTCATTGTAATTAATCCATTCTCTTTGAGTAAAGCCTTTTGCCATGAGTCATGCTTTATATCTTTCTACATTCCTTTGGGAGTCGAGTTTTGTCTTGTAGACCCATTTACAGTCTATTGTTTTGGCTCCTTTAAAAAATACTTTCAAGTCCCAGACTTTATTAGCCTTCATAGACTTTATTTCTTTTCTATGGCCTCAAGCCATTTTGAAGAGTTTTCGCTTCTCATGGCTTTTTCAAATGAGGTAGGATCATTCTCTATTTGAAATTTCTCTGTTTGATAAACTTCATAGTCATCAGGAATAGCTGATCTTCTTACTCTTTGAGACCTCCTCGGGGCCTCTTCATTCTGTATATTTTCTGTTTGAGGCTGTTGTTGCTCTCCCTCATCTGTGGCAACGGACTCTATAGAATCCTGAGAACAGGTTCCTCATTCTCATTCATTATTGCCACAGGAGGAACAATAACAGGTGCTTGCACCACAGTATCTCGCACTGTCGGTGCAGCGACAGCAGGTAGTGTAAAGAATGGCTCTTGAATCATCGGAGTGGGCGCATACGCTCGCTTCTCTAAGATTAATCTCTCGAGCTACCATGCTCCCCCTTATCATCTCATCCTCTAAGAAGACAGTGTGTCACGTTTTTACAAACTTTGTATATCTGTCTGGATAGTAGAAACGAAAATCTTTTTACTTTTCTGGGTAACCAATAAAATGGGAACTCACTGTTTTAGGATCTAGTTTTTCAAGATTTGGGTTAAATACTTTAGCTTCAGCTAGACTCTCCCACACACGTAAGTGGTTTAATGAGAGAATTCTCTCCGTCTATAATTCGTACGGTGTTTTGGGCACCGATTTACTTGGTACTTTATTGAGAATATGAATAGTGGTTTTTAACACCTCCATCCACAAACTCAATGGCAGTGTGGAATAGCTCATCATGCTTCGCACCATATCCATCAGGGTACGGTTGCTTCTTTCAGCTACTTCATTTTGCTGAGGTTCGTCCGGTGTAGAATATTGGGCCACTATTCTATTTTCCTGTAGAAATCTTGTAAAAAGTACAGGAACTTGTCCATACGGAGTATGCCGACCGTAGTGCTCTCCCTACGATCGGATCGGACTATCTTTATCTTTAAATCGTGTTGGTTTTCAACTTCAGTCTTAAATATCTTAAATTTATTTAAGGCTTCATTTCTTTCTTTGATTGGATAAATATATCTATATCGGGAGTAATCATCCGTGAATGTTATGAACGAGTCATAACCATCTATACTCTTCACAGAAAAAGAACCACAAATATCTGTGTGAATAATTTGTAGAATTTCTGTGCTTCTTTTGGCATCTTTCTTAATTTTCTTTACATATTTTCCTTTAATGCAATATCGACACCGTTTTAAGTCTGAGAACTCTAGTGAAGAAAGAATATCATTTTTAACTAGTCTTTTTATTCTCCCCCTCGAAATATGGCCTAAACTACAGTGCCATAATTTTGACGATGCATCTAGAGTTCTTTTTCGTTTTTTATTTTCATTGATGGACGAGGATTCGTTTATCTCGCACGCAACGTTCTCATTATCGCATACGACATTCACATCATTACGTAGTGATAACAAATAAAGCTCATTTTGTAATATAGCAAGACCAACACATTCTTTATTAAACATTATTTCACACTTGCCATTTCTAAAATGACAATCATAACCATCATTATCCAAACATGAAATACTAATCAAATTCCTCTGTAGAAAGGGTAAAGAGAACATCTCTAAGTATAAGAGTAAAACCATCAACTAGCTCTAATGAAAGATCAACAACGGCTTCAACTTCTGCTTGATTCTATTTGCAACTTTAATACGTCTTTCTCTTCTTTGCATAGTCCTCGTCGAACGGAATCCCTGTAATGAATTGGCAACATGAACAGTTGCTCTTGAGTCAATCTACTAAGTGGATTTGAAATATTGCACATATAGTGATTTGTTTATAAAGGTAATAATGTTCTCATCTTTCTTTGCCATGATCATCTTTAAATAGGAGGGACAATCTTTCTTGTAGTGTTCCGTCTTCTTGCAGTGAAGACACTGGTCCTTGTCTATTGCAAATTTATTCTGTTGAGGCTAATGGAGAGGAGCTTTCCCCTTGTTATTTGAGGAGTGACTGTTAAAATTCTTTCTTTTGTTATTCTTCACATAGTTGATAGAACTACTATGTGAAGCTTTAATTATGTCCTCCTCTTGCACACACATAGCTATGCACTTTTTCAAGTCCCATGTCTCGAGTTGCATATTGTAGTTGATAACAAAGGTGTCAAACTCTTTTGGCAAAGAAACAAAAATCAGATGGATAAGAAGCTCATTCTTGAGACCCAGATCCATTAGTTTGAGCTTGGATGCCATGTTGCTTATCCTTAGTATGTGCTCTCTTATGCCATTTTTGCCACCAGAGTACTTTTCTGTCACAAGTTGTTTAATCACTTGTGTAGCATATGTCTTTGAAGAGCCAGTAAACTGACTCTTTATTCTTTCAAGGTACTCTGTGACAGTGTCACACTCTGAGATTGAGCTCACAATTGCAGGCTCAATCGTGTTCTTTATCACAGCCATATATTTTTTATTAGCTGTAGTCCATTTTCTATGCTCAAGGTCATAGAACATCTTTAAGGAAGTATAGTCCCTCTGTCTAGTCTGCCAAGTAGCCTCAACCTTATTTTCTTTCCTCACTGACTTCTTAAGCTCAGTGGGACATGCTGTGGTGAGAACCCAGTCTACCTCAGTCAAGATAAATGTTAGGTCTATCTTTTTCTTCCACTCTCTATAATTGTCACCTTTGAGAGTGGGTATCTCTTTGATACAACTCATTAAGTTGTATCCGCCTGTAAATAAATCAAATAAAGTGAGAACATAATAACATTAAAATTATATGTTTTATTTTCAACGTTGGTAAAAAATATGACACACAATTTTATCTTATACATTAAATCTACATCACCGTTAGGCAGAAATAGAAATAATGCATAAAATATCAATTAAAAAATTATAATACAGTTGTTATCAACGTTGGTCAGAAAATAACAATATCATAATTATTTGGAATTTATTACTATTTTTTTAAAATTAAATTCTCCCGTTGGTTCGAATTTAATAATAAAAATAATTTATTTAAGTACGTAGCGAAAAACAAATTTCTTTAATTTTTAGAAGCATTTACTTTATTTTTCTATTCTGTCAAAATTATCTCATTGGTTCAAATTTTAACAGATTTAATTAGGTAAAAAATTACCCAATTAATCAATTAAAAATGCATTTGAAAAAGAAATGAAAAAAACCTTTCTCTTGGGCCGAAATTAGAATTTGGCCTGGCTCATTGACCTATTGCCTTTCGGGCAAGACAACCTAGGCTTGGGCTCCCAATCTTACTTCCCACATGGGCCAAATCTAGCCTATCTAGCCACCGTGCGATCTGAACTGTTGGATTCAGATCTAACGGACGCGCTCTTTTTTTGGGATATAAAAGGACTGGACACCTTTCCAACCTTAACCCTAAATCATTTCTCTCACTCCCAGCTGCCTGTCTCACTCGCGTTGCGTGCTGGTCGTCCGCTCGGCCACGTTGAGCCCTAGGCACCCGCTCTCGCG
>BCLG01003014.1:49628-59958 GCA_001602295.1 Zoysia matrella
TCCCCGGCGGCCGCCGTCGTGCCTCGGCCGCCTCAGATGAATTTTCTTCCATGTTATGGTTATTGAACATGTAGTTGGCAGGAGTAGCTGTGAAAGACAGTGTATTAGATGCTCAACATTGACGACATTATTTTCTTTTTGTTGTAGGAAAGACTTAATTTCATCGTCCTCGACTTGTCACTTTGCAGGACAGCAAGGTGAGACATAAAAGTCTTTTTTTCTAATCATGTTCATAGATCACGTAACCTAGTTAGACGTCTCTCGTTCGAAACAGATACGGTTGAAATTATGCAGATCTTTGCATTTCTATAACTGTATCCGTTTTGAATTGTCCATATTTTTTGACAGTTCGAGAATGCGTAGATGGGGTTAG
The DNA here is from genome assembly GCA_001602295.1 of Zoysia matrella. Classification (NCBI taxonomy): domain Eukaryota; kingdom Viridiplantae; phylum Streptophyta; class Magnoliopsida; order Poales; family Poaceae; genus Zoysia; species Zoysia matrella. The sequence goes on from BCLG01003014.1 coordinate 50,002, forward strand.
TTTCCATGGTCTACTCCTATTCGAGACAGAGTTTTGGCATCACCTCCCTGTTGTGACCGGATACACAATCTCCTTTGCAGGACATGTATTCTGATCACAGTAGGGAGGTGCTGTCGAAATTCTAGCTCGGATAGAAGTAGAGCATGAAAACTAACCTCATCTACGCATCTTCGGATGGGATTAGGACCTATCTTTATCTATTAGATAGTACAAACATTGTGTAGATGCAATTGATTTTTATATCACTCGCTGATATGTTAGAAGGCAACTCGAAAGTGCAAGTGATGCCACCCATAAGACCTTAAAACATGAAGAGTGGCGTAATATTATGGTATATGTTTTGACCAACCTTTCCGAATTGGAGCCGTACATGCAGAAATTTCATCATCAATTCTGACGTGAATCAAGGGAACCTACCCCGCATGAAGCTGAAACACTTTTTAGACAGGGTGCGAGAAATGGAATGCCCGATTTCATGTCTTGGTTCAAACATAAGTTACTGTCCAATTTACCTCGTATTTACTTTGACATTACAAGTTGCTCGTATGTGTAAATAATACAACGAACTATCTTGATTTATCTCGTAGGGCCAAACCGATGGATCTATGAGTGCCGAGTTGAGATAGGTCGCCGACGGCTATGCCTGTAGGGTCAGGTCATTTATCGGTTATGATGTGAATGAATATCGCTTTCACACAACAAAACATGAGCATAGTCGGCCCAATCGAAGAACGACAAATACTGTAGTTTTTACGCAAGGCCTTGATGGGGTCAAGTATTATAAAAGAATTGAAGAAATATATGAACTCACGTTTCATAGTTGCAAACCTCTTAATCCTGTCATATTCAAATGCCATTGGTTTGATCTTGCAGTAGTGAGACAGAACCCTAATCTTGGGTTAGTCGAAATTCGACAATCATCCGTCTTACCAAGAGACGATGTCTATATTGTGGCTCAACAGGCCACACAAGTTTATTATCTCTTTTACCCGTGCCAAACCGACGACCGCCTTAAGGGTTGGGATGTTGTGTATAAGGTATCTCCACACGGTAAATTATCGGTCCCAAACAATAAAGATTACAACACATATGACGGAGTGTTCTTTCAAGAAAATGGGCTAGAAGGTACTTTTGAGATAGACCTAACCGAAGCGATCGGAATGGAAGTAGACAATGAAAGGGCTATCGACGAGGACGCTGGAGACGAGGTTCATAATGTGAAGGACTTAGAATTACTTAAGCGACATTTAGGCAATGACAGTGATCACACCATTTCTCCTGCGAAGCTTGGTCACGATTATATTGACATTGGTGATAGTGATGATGAGACTTATGATCCAGCTAATCTCGATCATGATGATTATTTTTAATACATGTATGATCCGTACTAATAATTAATTTTTGTTTTTCAATACTAGTTCATTTTCTAATTTTCTTTTTTGCATCTCATTCTAAATACATTTTGTTTATCTGTGCTGATTGGTTTACTCTTTTTTATTGCAGGTGATTGGGTAAAGATGGTGGGCGGTTTCAGGAAGTTAAAATCGCTGTACAAAAGAGGTTCTGATGCAACTGAGAGGTCCAGCAAAGATCACGAAAAAGGTGGAGGCAGAGGTTGAGAGAGAGGCAAGGCACCTGTAGCTCCACCGTCGCTTGTACCCCGTCGTTGCCCGAGGAAGAGGAGCAGGAGGAGGAGCACGAGCAGGATGAGGAGTAGGAGGAGCAGAAGCAAGATGACGACCAGGAGGAGCAGGAGGAGGCGACAGTGGGTTCAGCTTCCTTTGGAACATCAAGTGTCTGGTTGCGAGGTCCCTCTACCCTCCCGACCCGACCGATACCTTGTGAGAGACGCTTGCTGATTTGACCCACTGATGCTAGGTAAGTTACTTAATAAGTTGTTATTTATTTTTCATTTCATATATTAAAAATCACAATAGAAACTAATGATTTATCTTAATCACTTGGGCAGAGGTTGGATGCTTGTGGCTGCAGGTGATCATAAACACCATGTCAATGGCATCCTTAGTCTTTTGTGCAGGCTACACTTTTCGGGCCTGGTTACGTATGGCAGAGGGCATGAGCCGACCTACACATGGGATCACTACATCGCCTTTCTCGATGTACCAGATCGGGATGGCAAGGTCTTTCGCAACTAGGCGGAGCGGGTGACGGCTGAGCTGTGGGTAAGTATTTCTCGCACTACATTTAGTTTTTAATTTGGCATTGCTAAATAATGACTGGATACATCGCGTCTATATGCAGGATTTCTTCATATGCCAGGACGAATACGAGTCTAAGGCTGCTGCTGTGGCTCACAAGGCCTGTGTCAAGCTCGTTAAGGACATGCATTATGAGACTCGCATCCAGGCCATTGTAACATACCATGCTACGTACCTTGACACCAAGATCACCAAAACTCAAGCAAGAACCATGACGATGACCCGGAAAGAATGCTTGCAGGTAAATATAAAACATTAATACTACTTTTTTCTGAGATTTAGTACGCTTAATTTGATCTTTTTATATGTCATATACTTAAAGACGTGTATGTGCCTCCGTGGTGGTGCGCCTAGCATATCCAGTGTTAGGAAGAGACGATGAATAAGTGGTGCGCCGCCGAGTGGGAGGAGACGCACAACAATTGCCGAGAGCGTCGTTTGATGATGCCAGGTGCACCACACCATCAAGGCAACCTAAGTCTCGACGAATAAGCGGCTAGATGGGTACGCGAATTCATTTCTTTATTATAATGCTCAATTCTGCATAATTTCTTCTCATCTTACTATTTTTTCGCAGTCCTCATCACATGGTGACCAGTCTTGCTTCTAGTTCAAGGCATGGGCTTTGGCCCACAAGGGCAAGGTGACGTCCGACATCGACTATAACCCAGAGGACCCACCCTCGGCATACAGCAATGTGACCGTCTACAGTCGCCTCAGTGAGTACACTGAGATGGCAAGAGAGGTCCATGGATAAGAGTACGATCCGAGCACCCAGAACCTTTATGGAGAAGTCGTCGTGAGGATAGGAGGAGGCAAGAAGCACGGGCGGTACTGGATTGGCGACAGCACACTCGACACGGCCACCACTCCCATTCTCTCTCAGATTCAAGCAAGGAGCACGAGTTCAAGCCCGACCATACGCCCACGACCAGCCACTACACAGTCCCGGATGGAGGCACTCTAGGTTACTTATATTTTATTCGTTGTTCTTTGATTTTTATATACCTTTGCTTTGTATTGTAATATTGAGGTGAAATATTGTAGGCCGAGCAGGCAGAAGAGAGGAGGCTAAGGGAGGAGATGGCGGCGAGGATAGAGGCCGATCGGCAGAGGCAAGAGGTCAAGCGGCAGAGGATAGAGCATATGTTTCAGTGGATGCAAAGTCTTAGCGAGAGGATGGGTCAACCTCTGCCACCGGAGTTAATTCCTCCTCCACCTCCTCCTGCAACTACTCCTGTGAGTATGAATGTTTTAAGTTGTTTGTTTCTACTTTAAATCTTGTCTAACATATGCAATCTTTTCTCCTTTGTACAGAATCAATCGACGACATCGAATCATGCGGCATCGAATTAATCGCCTCATAGGCTGCAGTGGCCTCGTAGTTGATCTGTGTGTGAAGCTATTGGACTATGTGTGAAGCAAACCAATATGATAGATGTTTATTGTATTTTGTGTGAGACCTATTTATATATTTTTTTGCTATATAAATTGTCTGTGATGTGAATGTTTATGGTTTATATAAATTACCTGTGATATGATATATGTGTGATTTTAGCTAATTATAATATTTCAAAAACATATTTTGCCGAGTGCTCCAGATTTTGCAGAGTGTCTGGGTAAAAACACTCGGCAAACACTAAGATTTTGCAAAGTGTTTTTACCCAGACACTCGGCAAAAGTTAAATCTTTGTCAAGTGTCGCAAGGCAAAGTCTCCGAGTTTGCCGAGTGTCGCATACAGACACTCGGCAAAGTCTCTGTCACTATTTTCTGTCCGTTCGGTCTAATTTTTTTTTGCCGATGGTTTAAAGGGCATTCGACAAAGATTTTACCGAGTGCTTAATAAAAAACACTCGATAAACGGCTCTTTGCCGTCAAAAGGTAGGCCGAGTAACCTATGCCGTAGGTGACACTCGGCAAATACTTTGCCGAGTGTTTTTGGCCTTTTGTCGAGTGCCCTCGGCACTCGGCAAAGAGGGGCATTCTGTTTGTGAGACTACCAGACGCTAAATCTTCTGCAGATTTGAGTACTCATACCAGTATTTGAAGCCCTCCCTGAACTACAAATTATCTTTTGATCATATGATCTTATGCTGTTTTCAAAAAGGAAAACCCATGTATCATGTAAGAGGGTGTATACTTGCACCGTAAAATGAAATTTAATTTATACCTGTGCATATATGCTTGCTTTCATTGATATTGTTAAAATTAAAAATTAGAAACACTATCATTATACGGTATCAAATCGTGTAACCAAATAACGTCTTTATGGTATAGGGAACGACTTGATGCATTTATTTGATTACAGATGCTCTTCAAATTTCTCAAAGTGAACATGATGGTAACATGAAGATGCAATCATGTACTATATCCATAAACAGGGGCGGCAACGCCGCACGTATTTTCTAGTGATTAACAAATGCGTGCAACTGTGGCTGTAATGCTCCTCTTCATTGATCACTCGTCCCAGAGGATTTGAATCATGGTTTGAAAACCGTTCAAAAACACTCAAACTATGGTTTTCGGTGAAACTGGTTCTGCTTGATTTTATTGGTTGACAAATTTTGAAAAATATTATTTTCATTGAAAATTTGAAAAGTTATTTAAAAATAATAAACTGATCTATAAATTTGTGAAACAATTAGATTTTCGATGAAAGCGGTCAGTAAACCACAGAAACCAAACGATTACTATAACATTTTAAATAAATTCATCAATTTGTTTCTTTTTAAAATTTGTAACAGTTTTTGACTGGTTTCAATGATTTTTATAACTTTTTGTGGATCAGATTCCCTGGTTCAAACGGTAAGGTAAACCTTGATCTGAGCCCTGCAAATGCTGTATTTTTTGTTTCTAGCCTCTGATGGTTGCTCTGCTGCTACTGTAGATATTGTTATCTTACTCATGAGAGTTCTAACCAAGTTATTTCTTAAGCAAATAATCCGTCTGGTTTTAAAATATTGACACCATTGACTTCAATATTATATTTGACTTTTTGTCTTATTCAAAAAAGTATGATAGATATTTGATCAATTGTCACATCCCAAAAATCCTAAGTCTAGAAAATGGGTGTTTTAAAAAAATTTATTTTTTGAACCTAGCTTTTCTAGGCCCTTTTTTTAATAAAAATTCAAAAATAAAACTAAACTAGAATAACATAGCTAAATGGAAAATTTCAAAAATTAAAACTAGAACTTGTCAAGTGCTTGATTTTTCCAATTTCTTGTTTTCCGTTTTTGGAGTTTAATTGCTTGATTTTGTGGAGTTTAGGAAATTCCCTAATCCACCCACTGGGCCGGCCTGTTTCTTTTCCCGGCCCAGCCTGTGGCGCCCTCCTTCTTCCTCGGCACGCCCCACCGAGCAGAGCTCACACGCCACCTAGCTGACACCGCTGGCCACACCGTGCCGTACGCCGTCCGACAGCTCCAGCGTGCCGTCGACGCCCTCTGTCATTCCGCCATCCGAGCGCGCCACCAGGGGACCGCGCCCACCGTTTTCCGCACACGATTTGGGCAAAACCACACGGCCGCGCGACGTTGTCACCGCACGCCGTCGGGAACGCCTCGCCGCCGCGACAAGCTTTGTTCTGCTACTTACATTGACTCCTCACAAGCTCCTCACGCCGACCGACGACCGTCAAGCCAGCTAACCCTCCTTGCTCTATCAAATTACGCACTAATTGCCGGCCGTGTCCTTGCCTGCCGTCGTCGGCCGTGGAACACTGCGACATCATGCTGGCCACGCCAGAGCACCGTCGCGTGTCGTGGCTCACCCTCGGCGCGCCACGGGGAAGGCCAGCTGCCACACGACCGCTCCAGCTGGCTAATTGTGCGTGCATCGGCCTTAATTCCGCTCGCCACGCCGAACAGAGCTCCCCACCACCACGTCGGGTATAAGAGGCTTTCTGCCTCCACGTGCGCGCCCTACACTGCCAAGGTCTAGCTCTCTCTCCCACTCGCATTTCGCCGAATTTTGGATTTCATTCTTTCTTCCCCATTGCCAGCCACCGAGCACCGCCGTCGATTCACCTTGAATCGACCGGCCACTGACTCATTGCAGCCATGCTACAGCACCACCACACCGAGAGGAAGCTCGCTGAGTTTGCCAAACAGCCGGCGCGTGCCCCCCGTTTGTCCCTCCACGGGAGCCGGCGCCGGCCATCGTGGCGCCGTCCCAGGGCCAACCGAGCGCATCACGAGGCTTCTAGAGCCAGTGCGCAACTCCTCGCCCGAGGGGCCATCCCGTTGAGCCCTTCGCCCCCTCACCGGCGCTGCCACCCCGCGCGCCCTCGGCACGCCACCGCTGCCGGCCCCGGCGAGCACTTCACCACCACCCTCGCACTAGGCATCGCCACGCACACGCACGCATGGCCTTTGGCCCAACCAGCCGAGGCTTTGACAGGGCGCCGCCCCTGGCCGCGCCACCAGCGCACGTCGGAGATAGAGCACGCCCAAGGCAGAGCACGCGTCCAGAGAGCGCGCCTAGGGTAGAGGGCGCGGCCCTAGTCTCTAACCTGTGGGCCGCGTGACCCTGCGAGCCGGCTGCACGCACGCACACGCGCACGCCCACGCCGAGTTCTACACCCAGCCTTGTGTCCCCAGACGCGAGCACGGCCACGTGTCCACGGACACGGTCACAGCCCCGTGTCTGCGGTCACAGACACGGGCAGGACCAAGAACCCGTGTCCACGGTCACGGTCACGGGCACGGTCACGAACCCGTGTCCACGGTCACGGTCACAGACACGGGCACGGCCACAAACCCGTGTCCACGGTCACGGACACAGGCACGGGTGCGACCCCGTATCCTTGGACCGGGTGTGGACACAGTGCTTTCCGCATGTCCACGGGTATGGACATGGACACCGCACAATTCACATGTCCACAGACATGGACACGTCACAGTTCATGTGTCCGCGGACACGGACATGTCACAGCCCACGTGTCCACGGATACGGACACGTCACAGTTCACGTATCCACAAAGACGGACACGGACACGTCACAGTCCACGTCTCCACGAACACGAACACGGCCTAGTTCACGTGTCTACGAAGAATTCCCCAATTCTGGACACCCATGTGTCTAGGGGTAGTGGACACAACCCCTAGACACAGGCCGAACTTTGTGTCCACGGAAAATTCTCCGATTCTAGACACCCGTGTGTCCAGAAGCCGTGGACACAGGCTGAACCATGTGTCCACGCAGTTTTCCCACAGTCCGTCATAGCCACCTTGTCGGCCACTTTGCCGTCACATCCTAACTCCAAACACAACTACCAACATACCATTAGAACCATCATCATGAGCACTACCACCCTAGGCTATCCAAACTCCATGTTTATGCTTGGTGCTTGTTTTATTTGAGTTTTATAGCTTTTCTTTTAGTAGGCTTATTGTGTTTGTTGTTTGTAGCCGAAGAAGAGCCCGAAGACGAAGGAGAAGCCAAAGAGCTAGAGTACGAGGATGAGCTTGAGGACACCGCTGAAGGGAAGTCCTAACACCCCCCTTGAACCATATTGAACCCATGTTTTGCTACTGCACCCATAGAGCCGAATGCTTGCATCTATTTCATAAAATGTGTTAAAACATTATGTAGCTTTATACCCACTTACTACTAGGTATTTATTTTAATATCAGTTACTTGCGGTAGTTAATATGAATTACCACCTTGTTAGCCGATTGACGACACACCCTTGTTATCCATAGGATTTCTGTTGTTTAAATACTTTTAAAGAACGGAAAGTAGCCTTGTAGAATGCTTAGGATTTCCCCTTCCGAAGCTAGTCATCGCTGCACCATACACTAAATATTTACGGAATGAATTAAAGTGAGGTTGATGGTGTGAGTAAAATAAAATAGGGTGGGATTAGTGCAACTGGTGCTAGGTGGAGATGGGTGGTTCTGGTTGTGGGGTGGGGCTCACAAGAGGTGATGGTGATAGGTGTGTAGGCTTCGGAATGGTCCACCTGCCATGAATGAGCACACCACTCCTGCCATATAAGGACCGGTTTGTTAGCACTCGACTTAGCAATTTCATGCAACCACAGAACCCGACTAGGCGAAACTTATCCCCGCTATGTAGGTATTCCACATTAAGTCACTAGGAGGTCGGTAGGACACAAGAGGCAGAAGAAGAGTGTGAGATAACTTGCTGTTCGGCTTTTGACTATGTAATAGCCCGCATCATAGGACTGTAAGTCCACGGATATAGCTCCTAGTTTAGTAATACTCGACGTAATAAGGGACCAAGAAAAGACATGGCAGTGGTAAATGTACTGTCACGTCATCGAAAGGGTGAAACCCCGACGGATAGCCCCTAGATGCATCTTGGGTGAAATCTGTGGAAGCCTATCTAGTTGTGGGCTAAACGTTATGCAACTTTGTTGATCAGGAGGAGCATAACCTGTGCGTACAGTGTACAATCTCTGCAGAGTGTAAAATCCTTCCGGATAAGCCATTGTCACGGTATTGACATGCTATTGTTCGAATACCATATGATTAGTTTTCTATGATATCCTTGACGTGTGAGTGGGCGTAGGCACCCGTGTTTTCAAAATGTGTTGGCTGTGTGCCAAGGGCCTGTATGGATGCGTGCTAGTACCTGATTAAAATTTAGAAACTGTTGGAAGGGGTGAAAGCCTTTCTCAAGTCCACCCTACTAAAAGATGATAAAAATTGTTTATCCTCCTTGTTTGAAACTATTCCATTAAGAAGCCCCTACATAAAAACTTGCTTTCTGCAAATACTAAACCTCAAGCCTTCCCTTGCTCCGCCTTTTGCATACCTTGCCCCTCCATACCGTTAGAGCTTGCTGAGTGCTTTTGTACTCACCCTTTCCTTGCTGTTGTTGCTCAGAGGATGAAGATGACGAGGAAGACGCCGACTTTGAAGAGCAGAAGTCTCGCTTTGCGCTTGAGTGATGCCTGTGGCTTAGTAGTAGTTGTGCTAGGTGTGATGTTTGAATAAGAGTCGCTGCACGACTTGTTGGTTGTAATCTAAGCAATGTTAGACCTTTTAGTACTTCGGACTCGTATGTGTAATGATATTGCTTTATTCTTAATATGCGTATCAATTACCGGTCTAGGGATTGGTACAAGAGACACAAGGACTCTCCTTCCTAGAAGAGGGTCTTCCACCAATGTAGCCATTTAATGGGTTTTCAAAGTTAAGAATAAGCAAGCAAACCATGAGTCAAGGTTCTATGTGTTGTTCCAATCTAGTTTAAATCGTTAACATAATCACATACGAATGCTTAAAGAAACTAAAAGATACTCTAACTCGCCAAGCCTGAGGTTCTTACTCGATTGCAATAGTCGCATTTGTTTAACTCAGATTATATATTACCATCTACTAACTGCTTGCTTTTCACTCACTAGTCTCATGTCTCGAACCAAACAAAGAAAACAACTAACTAGCTAGAATTTAAGTTTGAATAGCTAATTGTCAACATATGGTTGTTGTATTATTAATGGCCAACATAATGTTGTACATAAAAAAATAATATGATTTGATTCAGAAGATAACATCTAAGGTGTACAGAATAAAACATAGTAATTTGAATTAAACAATTATTCAACGTATAGGGTCATTGATTGAAATTATATGTGCATGAAAATGATTAGTCATGAGGTCTTCGTCCAAGGCATATGTAGCAACTACGTACAAACCACACACAAAAAAACTATTTACGGAGTAGTCGATAATAGCTACTTGCAGGCCATATAAGCCATATAACATA
>BCLG01003015.1:25394-53649 GCA_001602295.1 Zoysia matrella
ATTCTTTCATCAGCATGCATGTATGTAGGTAGCTAGAATGAATTTTTTGGTCGTACGTTACTGAACAACATGCATGCAGTATGTAGAGCAGCTAGAATGAAAGTTTCGACGTACCCGAACGAAGCAGTCGTGGAAGAGGAGCCGGATAAGTCCAGCGCCAATGCCGGGGTTGGCGGCGACGGCCTTGTTCACAGCGTCGCGGACGATCCTCTCCGCGCTGGGGCACCTAGTGTTGTAGTACCCGTACACGAGCCCCGCCCCCGACGGAGGCGGCACCCTGCGCCGCGTCCGGACGTCCGGCGGCGGGCGGCAGAGCTGCGGGTTCTGGGTCGGCAGCCTTAGCCAGCCGTTGAAGCAGACGTAGGGCCCCTGCTGCGACTGCGCCGCCGCCGGCCCGGCGATGGCGAGCGTGAGCAGGGTGGCGAGCGCCACGAGCCCCGACATCTTTTGAGCTAACTCGAATGGCCAGTTCTGTTCTTTCTTGCTTGCGGCTGGTGACTGTGTGTGCGCGTCTGTGGGTTCGTTAGGCCAAGCTGTGGGCGTAAATTTATAGGTGCGCGGGGCAGATAGGAACAGGAGTGAACGCGGCGGGGATCCGGCATCTTCTCCGCGGCTTCGCGTGGCGGGCGCGCGCGCCGCTGTGGACTCGAACCCTTGCCGAGCGCAGCGTGCGTAAGACACAGCCCAAGCATCTGGCTTCGGGTGCTGTCGGTGGTCAGTAAAATTTAGGTAATCACGGTGAGAATTCGTGCGTTTTTCGTATTTGAATAGGCTAGTTTACAAAAAAAATTCAAAGTTAATTCTAGATCGTCGAGAGGCGTAATACTCTACGTCTAGAGACGAGATATCAAATCTCATAAACTCAATAACACTTTATAACACGAGTATAATACGAAAGAGTTTTGACTCGATTCAAAAACATTAGCTCACGTGAGTAGATATGGTTACAGTGAAATACAATTTGGCTAACTTTTCTCTCCCTCTTAGCGTCTTTGATACCTTTTTTATATAGAGTCGATTCAGGTTACATGACTGAACCATGATTACTCGGCTGTACCAGAGTTACGTGACTTATTGATTACGGAATCGAGTGACCCTCTGATGGGTGGAGCCACGGTCTTCAGTAGATATAGTTTTCTGACGTCCGCTAATGCTTGAGCAGACAATCAACATCTTCTATTCGTCCTGTTTTCCATTATGGGATGGGACAAAAGTTACTTTACTGTTTTTTTTACCGTCATATAGACAACTTTATCTATCGTCGAATTGCTTTACGTACTTTTAGAACGCTTTATCGCTTTGGTCTGGCTGTTTTATCGTTTTGGACTGTTGTACGTTGTTAAAAATCTCTGTGCTGGCAGACGTGGTCGTTGGAGCGGTGGTCGGCCCTCGGACAGACAGTCAGCCTTTATCGTCGTCAAATTCCGTTCTTCAAAGATCGAGATGGTTTTGACGATTTCGATGTAAGTGCCGGAAACAGTCCACTTCGATTTCTCAATCTCTAGGGTTGAGCTGTAAATAGTAAGTAACCTATACATCGAGTCCGTAAATACCGTACTATCCCGACAGGTGGCCTCGTCGACGCGTGAACCCCGCGCGCGCGCAACCTCCACCGCGCCGTCGGATCGGCGCCGTTTGCGGGGCGAAGTTGAACTTCTCTGCGTCTGCATGCCGCATACGGAGACACGACACGTCCCGAGTGAAGAGTCTCCGTGCCTGGCTGTCCCCCACCGATTTCGTTGAACGGAAGGGAGTCAGGGAGGTGGTTGGTTGTTGGCCAACGTCGGCCGGTGCTTTGCTCGCTGCTGCTGCGGCATCTAGAGGAAGCTTGCCCGTGATTACGTTGACCCGGTCACTGGTCAGCAAGGAGAATATTGTATTGCGGAAATAAATAAATAAAATGGTGCGAGATGTGCGGAGGATAGGGTTGAATTCGCAGTTCAGCACGCATGGGAGGAGATGGCAAACGAGGCAATTTGATGCCGTCAGTGCTCCTTCGGCCATACTTACTGGTATATCTTTGAATTATACGTAAGGGGATTCAAGCGGGTTGGATTAGTATCAGATACCCGAGGATTTACTAGTGCTAGACAGCCATTTTTGGCGATTTTCTTCCTGTACGGTATTTCAGAACAGAAGGAGTACGGTAATCAGCGCGTCCAAGATTTATGAGAAGAAATTAACACTTATACTTACACTTACAGTACTCTCTCCGTTCTAAAATATAAGCATTAATCAAAGTTAAATTTTTATCACTTTTACTATTAATAATGTATAATTAATAATATGGTATCATATAAAAATTATATTTTTTTAATTCATTATGAAATAAATTATGTAATTTTTTAAATATTATTAATTAAAGTTAAAAAATTTAACTTTATCTAAAATTAAAAATATTTATATTTTGGAATGGAAGTAGTACTTACACATGTATGAAAAGACTAACAACGATGCCTTGTTTTGCAATATCTTCGTCCAGCATGGATGGAGGTTTAGCCATGATGCATGTTATGCCTGATTATTTTGTCGTGACTCACTCTTTATGTTTTGACTGGTTGAAGTGTGATCACTATGTGGACGACGGAGTCTGCCCCATAGTGAAACTATATAATAATAATCATCGGTCACATACATATATACATCGTTTGATATACAAGGCCGGAATACTTTCACTTGTCTGATGAAATATACTCCGTATTTTACTTTATCTAAAACATCAAGCTGACCGAATCTTCGTGGCCAAGTTGTGCCCGCAAGGTCCACAGTCCGATCCATCATCCGTGTGTTTACTGGTCATTACGGCACGGTTCATGTGGCGAGACGACCCGGCACGTCGACTCCATGTAGTAACGCGACATCCTACGAGTAAACTGTTCGTCGAAATTTCTTACGTACATTTAATTGATTGGTGCGAAAAAGTAAAGAGTTGACATTCAGGGAGATGATCGATCAAGTGGGAAGGTAACGAGGGAAAACATGCACTCCCTCCCCCCACAAACAATATAGTAATGTTCTCTATATTTCGTAAAGGTCAAACTTTTTAACTTTCATCATCAATATACCTGGTTTAGCTTGAAATATGTACTTCTCTTTTAAAGATATCAGTTGGTCGAAGTTTTGGAAAAGTATGAGCTAGGACCAAGCTAGCTAGAACTCCAATGATCTGTTTCCTCGTTCAATTGAATATCAGATCTATCATGCCATGAATCAAAGTTGCACCACTAAGAGATCTCTACATAATGTAATGACACGTTCAATAGTCAAGCTACAGCACTTAATGCTTCCGTAGACATTCTTCTAGGACGATCCATGGGTTCCGTAGATTAAAATTTTCAAACTAACGATTGTTTGAATCTTCTGTTTTCGTTGGAACTTGAACCAAAATTATACTGAAGTCATAGCCCACGAGGGTAGCGCTAGCCGGTACTTCCTCCGATTTCAAATTATTCACAAGTACTTCCTCCGTTTTTAAATTATTAACACCGTTGACTTCAGACATCAACTTTGATCATTTGTTTTATTCAAAAAAGTTTGATGAATATTATATCTTTTTTATAATTTGCTTTATTATTAAAGTAGTTAGAACTATAAATTATAATTTTACACATTTGAATTAATTTTTTTAATAAGACGAATGGTCAAAATTAATGTATGAAGTCAACGGTCTCAATAATATGAAAACAGAGGGAGTAAATATTTCCTCTATCTCACATTAACCTTATTTCTAAGTTTGCCCGACTATATTTGTCTTCTCTTTGACCGATAATTTTTATAAATCCAAACAAATTTAATAGTATGAAAATTTAATATTCTAAAAATAATTTCATGTTGAATCCAAAAATATATTTTTTGCTGTCAAAGTTAATCAAATTTATAAAAAATCATGGGTAAAGAATACAAACAAAATACAACAAATAAACTCAGAAATAAATGTATTGAGAAACGGAGGAAGTATCTGATGATACAGATACTTGGCGGGCATGACACAATTTTGAGAAGGCGAGTGACGCGCTCACATCCTCTCCGAGGGTAAAATTCAGAGGGCAACTGTAGTGAGAATTTATATATGCTCAAAACCATCTGATCTAAAATGGATGACTCAGATCAACTGCTACAGCGACTGTAAATAGTAAAATAAAGCTACAGTAACATTAGTCAGTGTTACATAAACCGTTGATACTGTCTTCTGCTACAGTATTACAGTCGACTACTATTCGTCGCCTCGCAAATCAGTGTAGCATCTGCTACAGTCTCTGCATGGAACCATCAACAGCCCGGGTGATGGGAGCACTTTTATATGTGAGAAGGGCCGACCCATGTGTTTTCAATGGACGATCTGCAACAGAATGGGCCATTGCGAAATGAAGAATGCTCCTGGGGCTTATAAGATGAACAAATAGGGCCCACGTCAAGGTTCTCTGACTGTGATGGCTCCACCTGGATAGTCTATGAAGTGAAGAGCTCCTTTTTCCCATTGTTTCTTGTTATGAATTGAAGGGTATAGATTTACTTGAAGCAAAACTCGATGCATTTTAGTTATATGTGATATTAGCAATTCAAATAGAACAAAAGATGAAGCAACACTATAGAAAAATGTTAATAGCATAATGAGTTGTGACAATCAAAAGTAAACTAATAGTAGAAACAGCAGCCATTTGAAGATTTGTTTGAATCTGAAACGATGGTACAATTAATAAAAATCAAAACATAATTCATCAAAGAAATAATGCAACACCATGCAAAAGTGTATAAAAACAATTAATCGAAGTTAAAACAAAATTCAAAAAATAATGAAGCCAAAATAGCATGCAAACAAGACCATAAATATCCTTCATGTCTGATCGACAAGGCATCAGATTTTGATGATCAATTGATGATCAAGAGGCTGATGGTCGTCGTGTGAATGTTTGATTTGGTCTAGGGTCGTCAGTAAGGCTTGGCGTTGACGAAGCCGCACGTCTTTCTTATCTCCCCGTTGGCTGCGGTCTTTACCTCGATGCGGCCCATCTTCACCATCGCCTCCCCGAACTTGCTCTCAAACGAACGCTTGGCGAGCAGCTTCACCAGCGCCTTGGTGTCATCGGACTTGAGCAGCGCGGCGTCCGACTCGAAGAGCACCTTATGCTGGAGCACGTTCTTGAAGTACTGCTTGTCGAGGTCGTTGGGGGTCCTGAAGTCCTGCACCACCGTGTTGTCGGCGCCGGTCGGCGACGCGCAAGCGGCCTTCAGCCCGGCCGCGAACGCGGGGTCCATGTCGGAGGCGTTGCTGGGAGGTAGGCGGTCGGAGAAGGACGAGCAGTGGGAGCGGCCAACGCTGTGCGCGCCGGAGAGCACGACCATGTCCACGGCGTCGAGCCCCTTGGCGGCGAAGTTGTCCTTGAGCTGCTGGACGTCGAAGAACGGAGGAGGTAGGTTGAGCAGGGTCTCGTCGGCGAGGGACACGTTCCCGTCGTAGCGGCCAGCCGGCATTTCGAAGTCGGCCCTGCCGCTGCTGAGGAAGTAGGAAGCGTCCCGGCCGGCGAAGGCCACGATGTCGGCGCAGGAGACGACGCCCGGGCAGGCCGCCTCGAGCTCCGCCTTCGCCGCGTCGATCACCTCGAAGCCGCGCAGGCTCGGGAAGTTCGGAATGCCCAGCTTCTCCGGCTGCGGGTTCGCTTTGGTGGGCTCGAGCAGAACGGAGGCGTCGCAGCCCTGAGCACCATCAGCACAGACACCGGCACCACAGTAGTGTTTTGTCAGAGGTGCCGTACTGACACAGTACCGTTTGGTGATCTCGATGCAAGGAATGTGTAGAAGCAGTATGGCGTACCCGGACGAAGCAGTCATGGAAGAACAGGCGGACAAGCCCAGCTTGGATTCCGGCATGGGCGGCACTGACGTGCTTCTTCACGACGGCCTCCACGTCAACGTTTGACTTGAGGATAATTTGTCATGGTCATGTTTGTTTCTCTTCAACTTGTGTGGTACAATGAGACCATTTCTTTAACGGCTTTGGTCGAGGGTGCAACCCACGGGCCCATGGAATGTTGGCTTTGTATGAACCTGGTTATGGGCCCTATGGTAATGTTGCGGCCCATATGGTGTATCCATGGAAAAATTTGTTCAATGTTCATCTTGGAGCTATATTTGGTTAAATAGTCTCTCGATATAAGAATAAAAAACAGTTACAGTGCATCGAACTTGATGCAGAAATGAGTAGTACCAAGAAAATTTTAGAAATCCACACCAGAAACTTAAATAAGGAATTTATTCAAACAATGAAATGATACGAGGATATAAACGCAATTAATTTGCTTATTCTTTTATTAAGAAAACAACAAAATGACAAGGAAAAGTCGCAGGCTTGTAATGTGAGAAAACCAACATGTTACGGATAGTACGAGACGAGGCTAATAGCCGCCGGCACCGTTGACTTTCCAGCACGTTTCTCTGATCTCGCCTTCTCTAACGCTGGTGACGTCGATGATATTGCCCATTTTCTCCATGGCCTTCTCGAACTTCTTCTCCCAAGTCTGCGGGGTGTCCGCGTTCTCTTTCACCGCCCTCTCCGTTTTGAGCGCATCGTCCGAGTCGAACAGCACCTTCCCGTCAAGCACGTTCTGGTAGAACTTGTTGTCGAGGACGTCGGGCGTCTGGTAGTCCTGGTTCACCCTGGTCTGGTCGGTCTTGCACTGGTCCTTAAGCTTGGCGGCGTAGTCGGGGTCCATGGTGGAGTCGTTGGACCCGAGGCGGTGGGAGAAGAAGGTGCAGCGGGCGCGGCCGATGGTGTGCCCGCCGCCGGAGAGCGTGATCATCTCGTCGGAGTTGAGTCCCTTGGCGAGGAAGCTGGCCTTGAGCTCCTCGAGCGTGGAGAAGGGCCCCGGCAGCTGGTCGGTCTCGCTGGCGCGGGACACGCGCCCGTCGCGGCGGCCGCCCTGCATCTTTATGTCGATTCTGCCGTTGCTGAGGAGGTAGGACGCGTCGCGGGCGGCGAAGGCCACGATGTCGGCGCACGAGACCGTGCGGGGGCAGGCTTTCTCGACCTTCGCCTTGGCCGCGTCGATCACCTCGAACCCGCGCAGGCTGTTCTTGTTGGGCGGGCCTTCCCTCTCGACATCGCTGTTCCCGGCGGCGGTCTGTGTCAGGAGAACGGAACCATCGCACCCCTGATCAAACATCCACCACCATCACCGTACGTCAGCACCCAACATCACAATAATTAAGCACGTGGTGTAACACGCATTAACGACGAACGAATAAGATAAATAAATACCCGCACGAAGCAGTCGTGGAAGAAGAGACGGATGAGCCCTGCCCCAACGCCAGGGTTCCTGCCGATGGCCTCCTGCACGGCGTTCTTAACCAGCGCCTCGGCGTCAGGGCAGTACGAGCTGTTGCCAGTGTTGTTGTAGTAGCCGTAGCTGAGGCCCGACCCCGACCCCGAGGGAGGAGGAGTAGCAGGGCTTGGGCTCGGCAACCGAGGCTTCGGCAGTGAGCCTAGACAGAACAGGGTGCTCAGCACGGGGACCTTCAGCCAGCCGTTGAAGCAGATGTACGAGCCCTGTTGCTGGCTCGCCACCGGCCCCAAGGCCCCCAGCAGGACCGCGAGCAAGGTGATGGTGAGCGCGGCGACGAGCTTAGCCATCTTCTTCAAGCTAGCTAGCTGCTGCTGGTTCCGTAGCTTCTCGAGGTCGAGGATCACTCGAAGAAGATGGATGTGTGTGCTGTGCTGTGCTGCAGACCACGACCACGGGTGCAGTTTATAGCCCGCGCTCCAGGGCAAGCGACCGAGTCTGCTGCAGCCTGCAACCAGTACTCCGTCCTCACTCCGCCGCGCTTCGCGGCGGTGCACGTTACTCCGATTGACTTCGCCGCGCGCGATCCCTGCGTGCGAGCTCAACGCGATCCTGGTCGCGATTTGTTTAGCCCGGCGCGCCGTCGCCCGGTTGGCTCTCCATCGCTGGAACCCGGGAGTCCGGCCAATTTGATATCCCACGGCTGCGCAGGCGCGTGGCGGCCGGACGATCCTCCGTGCGCGTCGACGCGGTGGACGCACGCGAGGTACCAGGCCACGGCTTCAGGCACGCGGACGTGCCGCTCAAGCAGCTGACCTGCCATGTTCCGTCTACCACCTAGCTAGCTTACATGCTCATTCTTAATGGCAGCATGAGGCAGGCACTCTGTGTCGGCGTTATCGCTAGCTGACGACGTGTCCCTTGACATTCTCATGGATCGCATACAGTATGGTCCTTAGCTGCAACTAGTGGACCATAATTAACATGCCAGATTAACAAATTCGATCAGTATAAGCAACTTGGGAAACTTGGCCCTCGGTCGAACTACCGGTTGGTGCATTACGAGATGGAATTTCCACGGTTCCTGGGGCGCTCGTATCAAGTCCGTGATATGCAGCATGTGAGTCGATCGACCTCCAACATGCACACGTATATGCACGTGATCATTGGCGCTTAATTTGTTGCTGTTTTTGTACTTAAAAAACGGATTTACTTTGTGTAAATCGACTAAAATTAAACTGCTTATAAGAGTTCAAATATTGTCGATTTACTTGTGTAAATCAACTAAAAAATGGATCATTGGCGCTTAATCTGATTATTCTTCCTACAAAAATTTTGTTGATTCTAATTTCTAATTCTCATAGTTCAAATATGTGAACCGTTTACGAGAAAATTATACTCTCGTAAAAATAAGCTAAGTGTTTTCGATGGTTCTCACTTATTTTCACCAGGAAGCTGCTTATAAGAGTAAACAAACATAGTCATGTTGTGCTCGCTTCAAAGTAGGGTGGAGCTATGTACATGGTAGTAGGAGGTGCAGAGGTACCCATGAAAAAGTGAAAAAAAAACTGTGATTTTGATCAAATTTTCATCATATTTATATTTTTATAATAAAATTTATGCACTCACAAATCAACTGCGCACCCCCATTGAATTTTTTCTAGATCTGCCTCTGCTTCAAAAGAATATGAAATAAGTTGTGCCCAATCGGGCCTTGATCTTGGAAAATATAGTCCTCGAGTCCACAGTGACAATGTCACTTATTCCGACCGGTGTTGGCCATCGTGGTAGTCTCTGTCACGGAAGTTTGAAAGAATGTTTATGAAGTTTTCTTCGTGGCCCGTCGCAAAAAAACTGAAGTTTCTTTGTGGGCCTTATGTGGCGGCATCAGGTCATTTGTGACTGCGTGGGTAATTTTTCGTGGGGCCTTATAAGGGCCGGTGTTGTCTTTTGAGCGTGGGCTAAAATTATTCACTTCACCGCCCAAACCCAAACGGGGGGCGAGAGAGAGAAGGATAATGGTGTTTAGAATCAGAATTGATAATCAGCGTGCTGGTCCACAGGAAACAGAGGAGGGCCTCGTCGCAGGAGCTGCCACGGGAGCATGGGAACCAACCACTCCACGCCCGTAATCTTACTGTTGCTGATGTATAAGTTTCAGATCATTTTTTCTCTTCGTCTCCCCTATGCGCTACGGATTTTCTTCTCAAACTGTTAATGTTAGAATATTTTTATATTTATATTTAAACTAGAATTTTATTCTAACCAGAACAATACGAGCATTGAGAATGAAGAAAGGATCTAGCTTTTATTCATTTTTGGCGCCCGTGATTTCTTCTTGAAAAAAGTTCCCAAGTAAACAAATGAAACGTACGTACCAAACTTCAAAGTATTCAGTAAAAATCAAATATAAATTATTTAATGATATTTATACAAGTATTGAAAGAATGAACATGTACATGTGTAATGAAAAAAAAAATCAATAATGTGTACATGATGTCGTATATATATGCATTCTAGTAATTCTTGTGAAAAAATTAAGAAATGAAAAAGAACAAAAGTGTGGCATGGATTAGTTCACGGCATCGATCTTGCGGCAGTGCAGAGCACGTATGTGAGCAACCGGCAGCTGGATAAGCAACTAGTTGATCATCCAGCACTTCTCTCTGATTTCCCCGTCGGCGCTGGTCTTGATACCGACGGATCCCATCTTCACCATCGCCGCCTTGAACTTGGTCTCCCACAGTCCCGGCGTGAACGCGTTGGCGGACACCATGTCGGCAGTCTGGTTCGACGCCAGCAGCGCGGCGTCTGACGTGAACAGCACGTCGTGGTTCAGCACGTTCCAGTAGTACTGGCTGTCCAACTTGTTGGGCGTCACGAGGTCCTGCACCACCGTCGGGTCGCCGCCACCGCCGCACTGCTGGCCTAGCGACGCGGCGAGCGTGGGGTTCATGCTGTCGCTCGAGGCGTTGTTCGGCGGGATGCGGTCCGAGAACGACGAGCAGTGGGAGACGCCGACGGTGTGCGCGCCGGAGAGCGTGACCATGTCGTCGGTATCCAGCCCCTTGGCCTCGAACATGTCCTTGAGCGTCTTCAGGTCGGCGGTCGGCGGGGGCAGGTTGTCGAGCGCCTCGCTGGACAGCGACACGCGGCCGTCGTACCGCCCCGCCGGCATGCCGAAGTCGACCGCGTTGCTGCTGAGGAAGTAGGTGGCGTCGCGGCCGGCGAAGGCGACGACGTCCGCGCACGAGACGACGCCGGGGCAGGCCGCCTCGAGCGCCGCCTTCGCCGCGTCGATCACCTCGAACCCGCGCAGCGACAGGTTCGGCGGGCTCTGCCGCTCCGTCGGCGCGGCGGAGCCCGTCGTGTTGAGCAGCACGGAAGCGTCGCAGCCCTGCACGAAGCAGTCGTGGAAGAGCAGCCGGATCAGCCCCGCGCCGATGCCCGGGTTGCTGGCCACCGCGCTCTTCACGGCCTCCCTCACGATGGCCTCCGCGTTGGGACACGAGTACGAGTAGTACCCGACGCGGAACCCCGCGGGCGCCGGACCCGGGCTCGGAGGCTGGTTAGGCACCGCAGTCGGACCCGAGACCGGACTAGAGGCGCTCGGGCCAGGGCTCGACGCCACTGGATCATAAACCGGCGGCGCAGCTGAGCTCGAGGTCGGACCTGAGACCGGACTAGCGGCGCTCGGGCCAGGGCTCGACGCCACTGGATCATAAACCGGTGGCGCAGCTGAGCTCGAGGTCGGACCTGAGACCGGACTAGCGGCGCTCGGGCCAGGGCTCGACGCCACTGGATCATATACCGGCGGCGCTGCCGCCGAGCTTGACGGCCTAGCGGCGGCGCCTCGCGGAGGGTACGCGGGCGGCGCGTTTGAGCTTGGAGCATGCATGGGGCTGAGCACGCGTCTTGGTACTGGTGCAGCAGTAGGGCTCGCGCTAGGGGCACCGTTGAAGCCTTGGCTCGCCACGGAACCCAGGAGCAGGAACAAGGTCGGCAGGACGGCGAGCTTTGGCGCCATGGCTGGCTGGCTGTTTCCGGAAAATAGCTACTCCCCTAGCTCGGCTTGCTGGCTGATCGATCGCTTCTTCTTCTGACACCAAGTGTGTTTTGGCACGAGGTTACGCGGGCGCTGCCGATTTATATAGCTCTCGCTCCTTCCTCGATCGCCCTGCCGACGTCAGGGAGGAGAGAACGCGTAGCGAATGTCCGGAGCCCCATGTGACGGCGACGCGAACTCAAACCCGGGGGCGAACATGGGGGGCACAGCTCAAACTGTTGACCTCTGCGATGTCGACCCGCCGTTCCGTTGTGTGCGAAGCGAAGGCGCCGCGCGGCGCGCAATGATTATTGGGCTCTGATGTTAACGTTGTTGCGATTTGTTGAGAGAGTTGGTACCATGGTTTCAAAAACCGTGCAAAATCGACTGATTTTTCTCAAAAATTATTCTATCTAGTTTTAAATTAAATTATTGACACTGTTAATTTTTAACATTAACTTTGATTATTTGTTTTATTTTAAAAAATTGTTCAAATATGTAAAATTATTAATCGTGATTTAAATTTCACTAATGATAAATTAAATAATAACAAAATTTTACATATTTGAACAAATTTTTTAAATAAAACGAATGGTTAAAACTGATGTTAAAAATCAAATATTTTAAAATCGAGGGAGCACTGTATTGGAACCTGTTCGATTCGTTAGCGAAACTGACTGGTTGCCTTAAAAGTTCGATTGTGCGCGCTGTGGCAAAAACTTTTTCAACCGGGTTTCCTGATAAACTGGTCAGTTTTATGCACTATTTGAACCGACATGTGTTAACATTTTGAAACCATGGATTGATTAGACGCGTTACCTGCCAACTAAACGCCGCAGGTGTAATGGTAGGAGCGTTCGACTGTTGTGCGTCGCATTATTTTCGGCCAGGTTTGCTGGACACTCAACTGTCAAATCACGAGAAGATTGATCAGAAATGAGACGCCATCAGTGGGTAACCGCTGTCGCCGGTGGATTTTGTACGCGCAGAGGCACATGCACGCCGGCGGCCGGTTCCGCGTACGTCTTGATGGTAGCATATCCAATGCTTGGATTGTTGGACACGCTTCGTCTCCGTGACAAATGCCGATTTCCCAGCGCTTTGTTCTTACTTCTCTTCCGTCGATTAGAAGAAGCGCGCAGGTAGTGAGGTAGGCGGTGACTGATGACGATATCATCAGGAACTCCTGGCCGGGCGTTGATCCACATGCGTAACCTGCAAGCCGTCAAGCACTTAGTGCCTGCGTTCGTCAGAACATACCGCGGCCAGCGCCGCATATATCGCTGTCGCTGGGAGCATCTCTGTCCAGCTTACACATGGTGACACTGGAGTAACTGACTCATGCGCTGAACAATCTGTGCAACTGAAATCGTTGCCGCCCCAGACGTAAAGGATGATCTGTAACGTGGAATTATGTGGGCGGAGGCGTTGGGCGTTGGTTCACTGGTAAGGTTAGTTCAGCCCAACTAAGCACAGGTACCGACAGTCAACATTTCTACTCCAAATAACAGAAGCAATATTTTCTTAAACATTTCAAAATATTGATGACAAAAATATTACTAGAAACATTGGCACAGTGCATATGTAATGTCGAATCTGTTCTCTGAGATATTGATAAAAAAAATTAAATTTAAAATTTTGGAAAACAATATTCATATCTGATATCATATTGCATTGTATCAACGAATCTAAACAACAGAGGGCGCGCTCGATGCGCTAGCTGCAGCCGCGCTACTGCGGCTTTTCAGTACTCTTCTCCTGTAGCTAAAACACACAACAGCTGCAGCCGCCGCCGTTTCTAGCTGAAGCCGGTTCTTTTCCTCCTTCCTCCAATCCGCCCCAAATGATGTGGCGAAATATGGCGGTGTCAGTTCCATCCAATTTCTGATGGCGTGAATCACAAAGCTTTTTGTATCTATCACTCTGTACAAGATTTCCCTATCAAACAGGGCACTGGCCCATGAGCCCATGCTGATTACGTAACTTGGGCCGGCCCATAGTACTTTGTTGTTGGGTCAAATGTGGCTCCAAGAGGACTGCGCTAAACTGAGTCAACGGGGCCCAATATTGTACTACTATTCTTGCCATCGACTGAGCTAAACTCAGTCAGCAACGTTGCATGTGTAAAAAAAAATTGACGTAAAACACATAGTAGTTTTTTGTTTTATAAACAACAGATTTATTAGTTAATCGTGAGGCACAAATTATAATCCCGAGCAAAGGTAAATACTGAAACAAGTTACACTTGCTACCCAAATACACCAGCCTGCTATGCTTACTACTGGGACGTACGTACAACACACGGTGTGAGAAAAGAAACAACTATACGAGGTTATATATGGATTAATTTCTACGTAACAGCACTGCAATTTGAAACATTTCCTTAATTATTAATTTGCCACACGCGTGAGCCCCACATGTCAATGAGAATTATACTATGTCTCCTTGACCTGGCGCCCGCGACCCGACCGCCACATATCAATATCAGTTGACTTTCGAGCATTCCCTTCTAATCTCGCCCTCGGCGCTGGTCTTGATCCCGACGTGTCCCATCTTCACCATCGCTTTCGCGAACTTGCTCTCCCACAAGCCCTGATTGTTGTTGGCGTAGTCGGCGACCAGACCGATCGTCTCCGTGGAGTTGAGCGCCGCGTCGGGCGTGAACAGCACGTACTGGTCGATGTTCTTGTAGTACTGGTTGTCCAGGACGTCGGAGGTCACGTAGTCCTGCGCCACCGTGTTGCCGCCGGCGCCGTTGCACTGGGCCCTGAGGCTCTCGGCGAAGGCGTCGGTCCGGGCGGCGAACCGGTCGAGGAAGAACCTGCACTGGCCGCGGCCGATGGAGTGCGCGCCTTACAAAAGATGCCTCAGCTGTTTTTCTCCAAACTGGACTTACTGGGGAATTTGTTTAGCTCGGGCAAATCCCGGCCCAATGCACGCTGATGGGCCAGGAAACTACTAGCGCAGATATTGGACAGGCAGGCCCAAATAAAGGGGCGGCATGAAAATCTCTTTCTCGATGTTTTTTTTAACTCGAGATCAATAATGCCGGCGACGTATTGTTGAGAAGATCAGTAATTCGGTATAATAGCTTCTAAGAAATGTACTCCCTCTGTTTTTTTTTTATTTTGATGTAGTTAAAAGAACAAGGAGTATTAATTTTTTAAATGCTGTTACAAATTTTTAAAATTTGAGATATGCCCCTATGAACCCACGTGACCCTGAAAATCACACGGTGGTGACATATTTTTAAACTCAAAAAATTAATGACACATATCTAACCGGCCCTTAGAACAAAGAAACTAGCTCACATTTGTACTAACTTTCTTGTCTTAACAACAACAAAATAAAAACGGAGTACAAAATAGAATGAATGACCGACACACAAAGACAGACAAACTAATGGCTTTTCCCAATATATTTTGGTCTGTTAACGAAAAGAAAAAATGCATTAAAATTACGTCCAAATTAAAGAGAGAAGCTTTCTGGATGCATTCCGCACGAACCCCTTCTACTGAGAGAGATTGTTCTGCAATGGCGTAGCTAGCAGGGTGGCTGGGTGGGCACCGGCCCACTCTGAGATCTTGAAAAATGCTCAATTTTAGCACTGCAGGGACACTGTAGCAGCACTATTTCGATCCGCTCCGGGTTGTTTCTCTCTTCCGGCCCACCATAGCTTAGAACTGTAGCTCCGCCGCTGTTGTTCTGCACAAGGAAGCTAGAACACAGCGCATGCATGCCGAGCATGCAAGTCGTGTATTCAACTAACGGTCGGTAAGAGGATGGTGATGATCAACGCATGTCGCTTCCGGGCATGTTACCTCTCCTCCGGCACCGTTTCCCCGTGGTGTTTTTAACTAGCTTCTGCGTACCATTGCGCACGGAGATGCTTGCCGGCCGCCGACACAGGCAAGACGACGGAGGAGCTGAACATGGACCGACTGAACAGGGTAGTGTGACACGCTACCCAGCCCGGTTTCATCGAGACCGAGAACAGCGATGCATCGATACCGATCCAGTTTGACATATGCCAAGCCAAGCTGTCGACGACGTGCTTAACCATGTGGCTAACTGAAAGCGTTTGACTCTGTAGAGGGACAAAACCCTAATTAACGCAGGAATTATTGCTGGAATGTGGGCAGAACATCCTTTCAGAATTCAGAGGTGTAGACTAAACACCGCGCGATATATAGGAAAGATTATCCGTCGCAGCAGTGAGAAGCTCTGCAAATGCCCATGAGTTGTGCCGGCCCATGTTCGCGACGCGCGCATCCCGCTTGGAGAGAACGTGCCGTCGCTGCATGCTCACCAGTCCGCAACAAGACAGGACCCCCCGCGCTGACTTTGCTGTGTATAAATGGAGCAGGAGCAGCGGAGACGAAGGCCATCGATCAACAACTCACTTCAGTCCTCACGATGGCGAGGGCTGCGATCTGGCTCTCGTGCGCGCTGCTCCTGGCCGCCACGTGCCAGGGGCTCAAGTTCGGGTTCTACAGCGGCACCTGCCCCGCGGCGGAGCTCATCGTCCGGGTCGTCGTCGGCAGGGCAGTCCGCCAGAACCCCGGCATCGGCGCCGGACTCATCCGCATGGCATTCCACGACTGCTTCGTCCAGGCACGCCGTCCACTCGTCCTACCGTTAACATGCATCTCTGTTTTTTATCGCTTCGTTTCGTAGGACGGTAGGAGTCTTGTATCATGCTTCAATGGTCGAAGCTGACACGGCTGACGCGTACGTACGTACCTGCATTGATCGTTGTTGCTGCAGGGCTGCGACGGGTCCATCCTGCTCGACCCGACGCCGGCGAACCCGCGTCCGGAGAAGCTGGGCCCGCCGAACTTCCCGAGCATGCGCGGCTTCGAGGTGATCGACGCGGCGAAGGCGGCGGTGGAGAGGTTCTGCCCGGGCGTCGTCTCCTGCGCCGACGTCGTGCAGTTCGCGGGCCGCGACGCCGCCTTCCTCCTCAGCCGAGGCCGTGTCCGCTACGCGCTCCCGGGCGGACGCTTCGACGGGCGCGTCTCGCTCGAGAACGAGACGCTCGCGTTCCTACCGCCGCCGTTCTTCAACCTGTCGCAGCTCGTCGGCAGCTTCAGCGCCAAGGGGCTCACCGTAGACGACCTCGTCGTGCTCTCCGGGTCCCACAGCGTCGGGCGCTCCCACTGCTCGTCGTTCTCGAATCGGATCGGCACGCCGCCCTCCGACATGAACCCGGCGCTCGTCGCCGCGCTGCGGAGGCAGTGCCCCGCCAACCCTAACTTCAACAACGACCCCACCGTGGTGCAGGACGTCGTCACGCCCGACTTGCTGGACAATCAGTACTACAAGAACTTGCTGAATAACAACGTGCTGTTCATCTCCGACGCCGCGCTGATGTCGTCGCAGCAGACGGCGGACATGGTGCGCGACAACGCGAAAAAGAGCAGACGGTGGGAGAAGAAGTTCGCCGCGGCGATGGTGAAGATGGCCAACATCGAGATCAAGACCGCTGCCAACGGCGAGATCAGGAAGAACTGCCGTGTCGTCAACTAGCTACGTGCAAGCATTGTCGACTCCGAGGAAAGGCCACGGAATCACCGCTGCCTCCTGTTGAAGCTAGCAACTTACTACCGTTATGACACATTTGCCTCTTTCTGAGAAGCACGCACGATTATCTGATTCTTTCGTTGCATTTTGATGGCCACGTTGGCTCATTGTGCTTTAACATGATGTACTCAATTAGAGATCATATATGATCCAATAAAAAGTTGTTCCATTATTATGACTCTTCTGTTCAGTTGATCCTAGACTCGGTAGGGGTGTTCCTAATGGCTCAATTGGGCAGATCAAATTTTTATGGAAAAATAAACAGATCAATGGCAATGTTGTCCAGTTCTCACGGCCCAGATTACTACCGAGCTCAACTGACCCAGGTTCTCGACGTGAACCACGCGGCCCAGATACGAATTAGGCCTGGTCAGCCCACCCAGCATCGTTAACCCCTTCTTTTGAGTCGTCGTCTTCTCGCGCGCGCGCCGCCCGACGCATCGCTGATTCGCTGTCATTGACTCACAGTCACATCGATTTCCGCATAAAGAAACATCCCTGCGTGGCAGGTTACATTCTTAACCTAGCAGGAACGAAGCTTCGTCTACCTCTAGCTTGCTCCCTCCCTGGTGCAACTTGAGAACGAGATACACCTATAGTTGGACACCTACTTGAGCGTGAAATTATTGTTCCCAAGAATCTTTTTTTCTACTTCCATGCAGCTCCTCGTCGTCCAGGATCTAACCTCCCCAATCACCTATGGAGTAGCGAGTAGCCAGTTCCATTTTGGACCAGCAGCCAGCCGCCGACGCTTCGGCTTCGCAGCATACTCTAATGGCAGGGGGCAAGTCAAACCGCGGCATGTTGGGTTTTTCTGCTAGGCGAAACAGCTAATGGCGACTTGGTCCTCGGCTTCGACATGCGCTAAACATAACTGCACATGTCCAGTCCAGCGCTTGACCCGAGCGAACCTCGTGCCGGTTGGTCTATAACTGGAGCTGCACAGTGCACACTGCAGAGTGTGCAGCTAGCTGCGAAACCGGAAGAGGCATGGCGAAGCTCGCGGTTTTCGTCGTGGTTGCGTTTCTCGGCGCCGTGGCCATGGCTGCGCAGGAGGGAAACAATGCCATATATCCTCCCAGCCATGCTTCTCAGGGCTCTCCGGCGCCGCCGCTGAGCCCGCCTCCGACTGCAACCCCACCCGTCCAAGCTCCGCCACCGGTGACCGCAATCCCGCCCGTCCAGGCTCCGCCACCACCGACAACAAGCCCGCCCGTCATGGCTCCGCCACTGACTATCCCACCCATCGAGGCTCCTCCGCCGCCGCAGACCGCAAGCCCGCCCGTCCAGGCTCCACCACCGACAGCAAGCCCGCCCGTCCAGGCCCCGCCACAATCGACAGCAAGCCCGCCCATCCAGGCTCCGCCCCCGCCGACAGCAAGCTCGCCCGTCCAGGCCCCTCCATCGGCGCCCACCGCAACCTCGCCCTTCCAGGGGCCTCCGTCGACGCCCACTGCAGCCTCGCCCATCCAGGCTCCTCCGTCGCTGCCCACCGCAACCCCGCCCGTCCAGCCTCCTCCGTCGACGCCCACCGCAACTCCGCCCGTCCAGCCTCCGCCACCGCAGACTGCAAGCCCGCCCATTCAGGCTTCGCCGCCTCCGAGATCGCCGAACACAAGCCCGCCCGTCCAGGCTCCGCCGCCGCCTCCAGTCCAGGGACTCACCGTCGACTTCTACAAGCAAACGTGCCCAAGCGCCGAGGCTATCGTCAGCCAGGTCGTAAGGGACGCGACGACCGGGAACCCCGGCATCGGCGGCGGACTCATCCGCTTGGCCTTCCACGACTGCTTCGTTCAGGTATTAAAATTCATGAGCCTCCAACATGCATGCATTGTGTAGAACGTAGATGTTGAAGACTCTAGTTAACCGTCATTCGAAACCGTGCATGTGTGTGACGTGTTTGCGCGTTCAGGGCTGCGACGCGTCCGTGCTGCTCGACCCGACGCCGGCGAACCCGCAGCCGGAGAAGCTCGGGATTCCCAACTACCCGAGCCTGCGCGGCTACGAAGTGATCGACGCGGCCAAGGCCAAGCTCGAGGCGGCCTGCCCCGGCGTCGTCTCCTGCGCCGACATCGTCCAGTTCGCCGCGCGCGACGTGACGAACTTCCTCAGCGGCGGCAGGATCAACTTCGCGATGCCGGGAGGCCGCCTAGACGGCCGCGTGTCGCTCGCCAGCGAGACGCTGACCTACCTTCCCCCGCCGTTCTTCACCCTGCAGCAGCTCATCGACTGCTTCGCGGCGAAGAACCTCAACGTCGACGACCTCGTCGTGCTCTCCGGCGCCCACAGCGTCGGCCACTCCCACTGCTCGTCCTGCACCGGCCGCATGTCCCCTAAGATCTGGACCGGCATGAACCCCCTGCTCGCCGGCCGGCTGAGGCTGCAGTGCCCGCGCAATCCGGACGCGAGCAACGACCCCAGGGTGGTGCAGGACTTCGTGACGCCCAACAGGATGGACAACCAGTACTACCGCAACGTGCTCAGCCGCGCCGTGCTGTTCGACTCCGACGCCGCGCTGCTGGCGTCGGACCAGACAGCGCAGATGGTTGCCTCCAACGCCTACAACTCCCGGCGGTGGGAGCAGAAGTTCGCGGCGGCGATGGTGAAGATGGCCGGCGTCGAGGTGAAGACCGGCGCCAGCGGCGAGATCAGGAGGAACTGCCGCGTGGTCAACTCGTAGTATGTGTGTGCGCCGACTGCCGAGATGGGCCACGTGCTTGAGCCAGTGGATAAACTACTAGTAGTAGCGTTTTTTTTTTTCCGTTTTACTCTGCACCATCGTTGATTCTTTCGTTGCTTTTGAAATCAAACTTTAGTTATTACAAAATCTCATTTGACATTTTCTTTTAATTTGTAACTCCTTGTGATCCCACTAATAACAATTTTCTTTATGAAAGGGTCACTAATAACAACGTAAACGGTGCCGTTTCTAGTTGACTTTTCTATTTATTTATGCATGGATCGCTATGTATGCACGGGTAACATATTGTTCAGGAAATCTCTTGGTTTACGTATCAATCAAAAATGTGTCCACACCAGATCCACTTTGAGAGACGTGTGTTTAGATGAGTTACAATTCGTAGAGCAGACTTGTGTCCACACCAGATCGCTATGAATGCATGCTTTCAAAGACGGGCCTTCGTCGTCTTCATTTTCTTCGTTGTGGGCTTGTCAAAAAGTGCTGTGCCTTGGGCCTTTGCAGTCCTACGATGAATCAGGCCACTAAACTTATCTTAGTCACACAGTTGGGCCGTTATGCTCAAATCGTTCGGTGGGTTAGTTAGTTGGGCTGAATTGCTCAAATCACTTGGCGGGGGTTAATTGGGTCGAATTGCTCAGATCACAACAGTCGGCCGTACTGCTCAAATCGCTTGGTTAGCTGATTGGGTCGAATTGCTCAAATCGTTTGGTGGGTTCGTTCGGCCGGATTAATTTGCTCAGATTTATTGTTTTGTTTGACCTATCTACAAAATATTAACTGGCGTAGATCGCCTGAGGTCCGCGAAGCTTCGTCAGCTTGTCCGATTCGTGACTCCTGTTGGCCACCGCCGCCGCCAGGCAATCCGGCATAATGATCACCGGCCAGCCACCGGAGTCTCGAGCGTTATTAACGCAGCGACCGTCAGTTAGCTCTCTAACCGCGCTCGTAAATCACGGCGTCGCATCTGGCTGACCTTCCCGTAACTACCAAAATCATACGATGCCCCGGTAGTGATTTCTATGCACGCGTGTACACCTAGCTTGTAGCTAGTGACAAACGCCCGGCCGTTGGCCAAGGTTTCATACACGGACCTCGAAAATAGTTTCGCGGCCACAGAGAACACGGGATATCATTGCCAAGGACACACAAATATACTTATCCTTGCAAAGATGTTCGGTTACCAGCTAATTAGGGTGATGACGAGGCCAATGAGACGCCTGTCCGACGTTGAAACGGAGCAATTTAAATGATTCAATCGCGTCGCAAGTCAACCACGATGAGTTGTAGTGCCTCCCATGTTCTCTCGCCGGAAACCACGACGACACACATACATTCTTCCTCCTGCATGGAACCACCGTGTGCTCCTCGAACCTATAAATAGATGTGCGGACCAGCAGCTGATCATCTCACTTCACCACTACTCGCTCAGTTCTTCTCTCCAGAGTCGAGACAGCTCTTGTTCCTTACTACTAGTGCTAGCTGCGGCCCTGTCGAGCGTTCTGAGATGGCTAAGCTTGCCTTTCTCTGGCTGGCCTTGCTCGGCCTCCTCTGTTCAGTGACAAGCCAACCTGCAGGATACGGCTATGGCGGCTATCCTATCCCTGCCCCGAGCTCGGGTTCTGGCGGCAGTGGTAGCCCCGTGCCGGTCCCGGTACCAGCCCCGAACGCCGGCGGCCTTGCTGTCGGCTTCTACGGCGAGACGTGCCCGAACGCAGAGAACATCGTGAGAGGCGTGGTTGAGGCGGCGGTGAAACAGAACCCTGGCGTCGGTGCAGGGCTCATCCGCATGCTCTTCCACGACTGCTTCGTCGAGGTACGAACCCGAGGCAGGCGCACAGGTCACTGTGTGTGTATATATATATATATATATATATTTCCAAAACAAAAGGTCTCTGTATATATATGTCCATTCCCATGCGTTGATATATGTTGGAACGTGCAATCTGATCAGGGATGCGACGCGTCCGTGCTGCTCGACCCGACTACGGCGAACCCGCAGCCGGAGAAGCTGTCCCCGCCGAACTTCCCGAGCCTGCGCGGCTTCGAGGTAATCGACGCGGCCAAGGCGGCGCTCGA
Source organism: Zoysia matrella (assembly GCA_001602295.1). NCBI lineage: Eukaryota > Viridiplantae > Streptophyta > Magnoliopsida > Poales > Poaceae > Zoysia > Zoysia matrella. The sequence continues at coordinate 47,077 of BCLG01003015.1, forward strand.
GAAGGAGTGCCCTGGCAGCGTCTCCTGCGCGGACGTCGTCGCCTTCGCCGCGCGCGACGCCAGCGCCGTGCTCAGCAACGGTAGGATCAGCTTCGCCATTCCCGCCGGCCGCCGCGACGGAACAGTGTCGCTCTTCAACTCGGCGCTGCAGTTCCTGCCCCCGCCGTCGTTCAACCTCGCCCAGCTCACCGCCAGCTTCGCCGCCAAGGGGCTCGACGTCAACGACCTCGTCGTGCTCTCCGGCGCGCACACCGTCGGCCGGTCCCACTGCTCGTCCTTCACCCGCAATGGCCGTCTGAACGCGTCGTCGTCGAGCATGAACCCCACGCTGGCCGCGTCGCTGCGGCAGCAGTGCCCGGCTAGCCCGAACGCGGCCAACGACCCCACCGTGAACCAGGACGTGGTGACGCCGAACGTGCTGGACAACCAGTACTACAAGAACCTGCTCAGCGGTAACGTCCTGTTCACCTCCGACGCGGCGCTGTTGACGTCGACACGCACCAACGTGTCGGTGATGGTGAACGCGTTGTCGTCGCCGCTGTTCGAGGTGATGTTCGCGAAGGCCATGGTTAAGATGGCGGGCATTGAGGCGAAGACTGGCACCAATGGTGAGATCAGGAAGAATTGCCGGGTCGTTAATTAATAATCTTATTTCTCATTTCCTACATTATTTTCGTGCTGCTGAATGCACGGTTCGTTAATTTTTTTATCCAGGCATTTAAATTTGAGTGTGAGACTGAGTTGTCTTAAGTGTTTCAACATGTTCTTCCGTAGCCGTCGGGTCTTTGTAACTTCGTAGAAAACAGCTCTTTATTCTTGGCTTGTTGATTATGTATCATGTTAAATGTAACTATTTCCATAATAAGTTGTAATTTTATTTTACTGGAGCTCAAACATGCAACTTTTATTTTTAAAGCAAGACAGGAGCGCTGCCACTTCCATTACGGTTATGAAAGGGTTTCAGGCTCAGGGTACATTCACTAAACAGAAAACAAAGAAAAACAAGTAAAAAAAAAAAGAACATGAAGGATGCTCCTTTGAATTCCAAAAGATCAGCTCTGTATTGTTAAGCTTTCAATTGATAAATTGAAACAGAGACATCCTTTTCTCTAAGAAATTCTATGGAAGAATTCCACTGGACGCTACTTAATCATTTCTTTTGTTATGGTAACCAGCAACAACTATTTTAGAATGGAATTTGAATTAGTCATAGGATTATCTGTGAGTTCATAGGATTACTACTGTTCAGCAGGTAGAAGATAGGGCGATCATTGTTGCACATGCAGAAATGATCTTAAAATTATAAGCAAGAATAGGCATTCACATCAGAATGCGAATCACCATTCAGCCACTAACATTGAAAAACACATCTTAACAGTTCGCTGCATGTCATGCATCCAGTCTAACAACCTGTCTATTTTATAGAAACCAGGTTCTCAATTTTGTCACATTTACAACATTATGTGGTGGCATACGAGCCGTGTTTCACCACAGGAAGATACACCGTGTGCAGCCCTTGTTTTTTGTCCTTAAAGACATCGCTGGAGCAAGATCAACATCCTCAATGTCCACACCACCTTATTAAATTTGCTTCCAGCTTTATATCTTTGAGATAGAAGTAACCACTGATATACAAAACCAAGCAGTAAAAAGTTACACTGGGCTCTTCTTGCAGTAATAAAATGGAAAAAAAAGTACTTTATGGACCAACCTTTAAATTGTTGTTCCTAGTTTGTGCAAGCAAGAAGTTCAAGAAGGGAAGCAACAAAATGCATCTGAACCTCCTCGTCGATCGTCGTGAAGAGGGGCACATGCACAAAAAGTGATTTGATGCCGTGTTGCTCTGCGAACCGAAGAGAGTGGTAGTATACATAGTTGCATACGAATCGACCAGGGTCATCTGAAGGCACAACATCGTAGCCTATCTTTCGGAGTGACTTGGTCAATTCCTTCACTGGTAGGGTAGTCTGGTTGATCATGAAAAGTTCATTAGAACAATTAATCTCAAGATCAACAATGCTTCCCACACAAAAGTATCAGTAACCCAAAGCCCCAAACATTGAGCTTGTATTCATACAAAATCCATATAAGGTACTTTGTTCCATGATGTATATGTAAAATATCCAAGTCAGGTTTCCAAAAGAATCCACCAAATTTCATTTTATTTCCTTATATTTGGTGAACAGAAGTTGCTACTTTTTATGACAGGGAGGTTATCAATGGCTTTTCTAAAGAACATATCTTGCTTTGGTCACCTAAATATAATAACTTCTCAGTGGTCAGATGACTTTTTAAGAAAATGGAAAGAACTTCTGTCTTAATGCGTTATGATTCAAAATAAAAGTAACTGGGAGACTTCTGAAGAATTTTTTTGGTAGGTTCAACCGAACACATCTATAATATCTATATTTGTACAACCCACTAACTATCAAAGCTGAATCCTCATCGAGCCACATCATCTTTTTTGTTTACACCATTCGATCATGAGGCTCCAATTGATCATGGCCGTTCATTCTACACCTCTCCATTTAACTTCTTTTTTCCTTCCCCCTTCATCTTCCACCGGCTGCTATCCTCCATTTAATCCTCGCTTCCCATCCACCTTTGCTCAATCTGACCCTCCCTCTTCCTTGATCCACCCACACCCTCCTACTTGATCCGCAGCCACACCACCCCAATGGATGTTCCGTTCAAATTTCATTAATAAACACAGTTAGAAAAACTTTGAAATTTCAAGCAAATATGATTAATCATTATATCCCGTGAGCTCAAATGAATTTTATTAAATAGTTCTCATATGTTTTAATTTTTTTATCCCTTATTATTATTTCCTTTGAGCTTTCCTTCATTCTACCATAATAAATCATCATCACCATTATAAATTCCCACGGCAACGCACGGGGAATCATCTAGTTTCGTCAACTATGGTTACAAACTTGAGGCATTTTTCAAGGTCAGTTGCAGCAAGAGGATCCATGAAAAGAAACACCAAAGAAACTAAACACACATCAAATCTAACAGATCATATAAATCTTTACCTCTCTCGTCCGTGAGATGCCCCCATCAGATGGCACAATAGGGACCCGCTGCACAGGAACAATGAAGCTGATTAAACATGGCGACACGATTTGTAGGTGTAGATAGCAGAATTAGCCAAGTGGCCAAAACACAACCTGGGGTTTCCATCCTAGCTCATCCGGACAACGAAAGGTGGCTTCATTAACGGCTTGACTCTCAAGTGCGAACCTCATTGCGCCACTGTTCACCCCAAAATGGATCTGAAAAATGTTTAATACGAAAATCAATATGAGTGGCATATTATCAAAATTAAGAATCTTGTTTTATTCCAGATACAAATTTAAGCTTAGTTTCTATCAAAATTTTGGTGCTCAAAACTGATTGTATAATTCGACAATAAACATTTTATCATGCAAAAAAAATCTAAAGAAAAAAATTTCTTGTCAACTCAGTAAAGCTTCACTCTGCGACAAAGCATGTGAACTGGCAATAGAGCATTAACATCAGCTCGCCCAGGAAGTGACAATTGCATATGGAGGACAAAAAGAAGTTTTTTGGATAGTATAGGACAAAAAGAAACTATGCACACACATCCAAATTAAGTATCAGATAATATATCCACGAAGTGCTATAGCCTATAGCATGTTAAAACTTGACAGTTGAACAGGTATATATTGACATTGGACACTACTATCGTCGGCAAGAGAATGGAAACATTGTAAATAGTAGAACACATAAATTTTCAGGTAAAAGTTAAAGAAAAGCTATTTGATTTATCTTGATCTTACAACATACTATCAAATCAAAAGTGAGCTGAGAACTAACCAAAATTACTTGTCCCTGAGCTGACGACCCATTCTCTCTGTATGCAATAGCGGTTTCTAAGACTTTATGTAATGCGCCAAGTGCTCCCTCCCCTGCTGTTTCAAGAACTGTACAACTTCCAAGTACCAGGTTTTTCGGCAACCCTCTTTTCTCCATGAAAGCTTTAAGATTGCTCACAATTTTCTCAGTTGGGTTCTCAGCAACCCCATGAAACTTCTTAAATCCAGTAACGTGGACAGTGACAACTGATGGTCCTTCTGATCCCATTTACCCTTCTGAGAAATGTGAGACGCCAAATAATGTATTCCAAAAACCTGAATAGCAAATCAATAAATGGATAGACATTAGAAGACCATGCAATTTATCAGACACAAATAAATTAGTCAACCCATTAAATAACAAAATGAATCAACCAAATGATAAGCTAAAATGTTCATACAAGCCAGTGAATTAAGACACAAAGGTAACCGCTTAACTGAAAGTGAATTGAACAAGAATCAGAAAAGTAGTTGTCAGCAGTAGTGGTCTAGATAGTAGAAAACACTAGCAATCACACCCTTTGAATATGATGAGGCAATCATTATTTGATTTGTTTCGTATTATATTATGCAATGAATAATACACAGAACAATATGATCAAATAAAGGAACCTAATTCTTTATTTTTCGAAGAAAAAGGCTCTTGATTGATATGACGGGAATCTTATACCACGAAACGGACTACACACAATAGTACCAGGCTGAAAGAAATATGTTTGCCGCTACCAAAGCAAGCCTAGACACAAGAACAAGAACCATCGGTTTACCGACTGATGAAACTAGCACACAATCTTCAAAGCGAGACCTTTCAATCCAACCGTGCGAAATTACTCTCACACAGGACCAAAACAACCACGGGCAGCCGCCCGCCATACCTTACGCGAGCAGAGAGATCCCCTGAAAAATCCCCCCTCCCAAACCCCATATCATCCCCGATTGAGACGAAATCGTCCCGGCCCCGCCCCCGCCCTCGGGAAGCGATCGACGCATCACCGTGATTTCCAGCTAAATTCAACTACAGAAGGAAGAAAGGAGGATTCGATAGAGGATGGGGGAGGAGAGCTCGGTTCTCAGTTCTCACCTGGAGGAGGCGCTGCCGCAGAGACCAAGCCTGAACCCGCCCTTTTTATTTGCTGCGCTGCCGTGGCGTTTGAGTGGGGCGTTGGGTCCCTCCCGATTTGGTTTAAGCACAAGTGCAGTGCAAGGTGGTGTGCACTATTTAAAAATAAATAAATAAAGATGTATCAAAAAATTTATATCAATCATACTGTCATCTTCTGTCTACCAACTATTAAGACATCTTTTAGAACATAGGAATTTCAAAAAAAAAGGTAAAAAATATAAAAAAAATCGTGTTTCAAAGGAGGCATAACATTTTTTCACAAGGCCTAAATTCAGTAATCCCAACAGACTTTTTTTAATGGGTGAATTTGATACATGTCATTACAATTTTTTAAACTTTGAAATATAATATATTCATGTATTAATGACAGAAGAGGCTGAATAACACGTGGGCTCTAATGACATGTTTTATATTTCACAAAATTGTAATCTTATGTATCAAATTAATCTTTTTTTAAAACCGTTTAGGATTCTTGGCAACCGGTTGGTGCCAAGAATTGTCCACCTTTGGAAGCACTAATAGAGACGAGCAGCTGTCTTGTTAATAATTGATTGATTGGTTCCCCATCTTTCTCCAACACTAACCCGTTAAATAATGCAATTGATAAGATGCTTATGCACGCTTTGATGTGGATTAATTTAGAGAGCCATCTAGAACAATAATCATCGTCGCTTTCACCTCGAGGTGGTGGTAATGGCAGAGCAAATCCAGGACAGGAAGCTGGGTAAGCAAGACCAGCGGCGGCCGTGGCTCCACATACACCTCTGTTTCGGCGTCGCTATCTTATCTATACGTACGCACGCTACATCCATCCGGCTCGAGCGGAAGGGGCTTGCAGCCTCTGTAGGTGCAGCAGGTCGTCAGCGTTGAGGCGTCAGGCACAAGAAGTTTGGTGTCAGCTGAAGTTGAGATCGAACAGATAGAATGAATATTGCTCTGAAAATTACAGATGGAATGAAGCTGACGACTTAAAATGGTTTCGGATTTCAGAAGAGGAAAGCTCACAGGGATAGGGAATAATATAGCTTTCATCGCTGTCGGATCAAACAACTGAACCACATGGTGCCAGATGGAGTACATACTTACTGCACAGAAACGTAAGCATATATAGGGACAACGTTAAAGTTGGAACATTTCGATGATGTTTGCTCGGCCGGCCATTTGCTACTGACCTGTTGTTTACGGCATTCTTCGTTTTTTTTTTTGGTTGCTGTTGTATCTTCTGTCCATCTCACTGAACCCAACCGTAACAGAGCTGCATCCTCCAATCCTCCGCGGGTCCAATGAACCGGAGTCAGCGTTCTAGAATTTTCCAGAAGGAACCTGAAACTGAAAGGAGTCCACACTGAAACGACGATAGCAGCAGAGATCTGTGGTTCTTGCTCGAGTTGAGGGGCTGAACTCTTCTGTTAGAAGGCCCAAGCACGGTAAGGCCTGCAAAGCCAAAAATCACAGCCCACGACGTTCAGCCCGTAAAGCCCAACGCATCCGGCCCACGGCTCCGCCCCGCGCGCCGCGCCTCCCGGGTCCGGGCCCCGGCGGCGGCGCGTGCCCAAGTAGCGCCGCGCC
>BCLG01003016.1:17345-28938 GCA_001602295.1 Zoysia matrella
GCCGGCGCGCCGCGTGGTCGCGGAGGACTAGCGTTGCCGCCGTCGCGGCCAGCGATGGGCAACTCGCTGGGGTGCTCGGCCTCCGGCGAGCGGCTCGTGTCGGCGGCGCGCGATGGAGACGCCGTGGAGGCGCGGATGCTGCTGGAGCTCAGCCCGGCCCTCGCGCGCTACTCCACCTTCGGCGGACTCAACACCCCGCTCCACTTCGCCGCCTCCAAGGGGCACCTCGACGTGAGTGTGATCTCCTCGCGTTGCCTTCCGTCGTTTGAGTGTTTTTGTTCTGATTCGATCGCGGATTGTGGGCTGGCTTTCCGTGCAGATTGTCACGCTGCTGCTGGAGAAAGGTGCTGATGTTAACGCGCGGAACTACTGCGGCCAGGTAGATCTTTGTGTTTTTTTTTCTCTGGGTTACAAAAGTTTGATCTTTGTACTTCACTTATCTTTGTGCTAGAAGATCAAACAAATGTTAAGATCTGAAATGTAGTGATGATGAATTTGGCAGCTCTTTTGCCATGCGAAGATTCAGTTTTAGGTAATTTCTTATATGTTGCTGTGTTTAGCACTGCGGACAAGACTCCTCCAAATTAGATGTGCTAATACGCTTTTTCCCATTCTCTGGGACCGAACCTTAAGACTAGACTTTGTTCATTTCTTTGGTGTTTCTCAATGGAATTGTTGGGTGATTGGTTTCATTTGTTTGGATGGATGTTTCAAGACTGCATTGATGCACGCCTGTCGGCGTGGACACTGGGAGGTGGTTCAGATGCTTCTACTCTTCAGATGCAATGTATGACGTTCAGTAATATGGTTTTTCTCATGTATTACATTCTGCCTACCTTGTGGGTGCTGACCGTTGCGCGTGTTTGGGTTGCTCGGAAGGTTGCCAGGGCAGATTACTTGAGTGGTCGAACGGCGTTGCATTTTGCAGCACATGATGGATTTGTTCGGTGTGTCAGGCTTTTACTTGCGGACTTCATCCCAAGTGTTTCCTTGGAGGAAATTGCCTCGTCAGTGGTCGATGGTGGTGATTCTCAGGCAAATAATGGAAGCAGTCCTAATTCTTCATTGGGACAGAAGTTTAATGAATCGTATGTACTGTCAGTGGATGATAACGTACAGTTTGAAATAAATTTCTACTAACGCCATGTGTGTTTTAGTGCTCGTGTTAGGTTCATCAACAAGCCTGCTGATGGTGGTGTTACAGCGCTTCATATGGCGGCGTTGAATGGTCATTTTGATTGCATGCAATTGTTGATTGACTTAGGTGCCAATGTATCAGCTGTCACGTTTCCTTACGGTACTACGGCGAATTTGATAGGCAAGTGGTGATTTTTTGCTTGGATGCCATGCATTATACAATGTTATTTACCTTACCTCAAATGAGTTTTAACTAAATTCTGGTGGCACAGGAGCTGGCAGTACTCCTTTGCATTATGCAGCTGGTGGAGGGAGCCAGGAATGCTGTGAGGTAATTTTTGTCGCAGAGCAGCACCGCCTTTGGAAGATTACTTGTTTTCAGTTACAGTAGTCTTGAGAGGGATTGGTTTGTTCTAATATGCAGTGGTATTACTCTTGCAGCTACTATTATCAAAAGGCGCTAGCAGACTGACACTCAACTGCAATGGGTAAGAATTTGAAAATCATGAGTCAAACTTAGCACTACAATTGTTGAATAAGTTTACTTTATTTTTATTTAATATGTTTCTTGTGTTTAGGTGGCTTCCCATTGATGTTGCTAGAATATTTGGACGTCGTTGTTTGGAGCCATTGCTTTCTCCAAACTCAAACTCAAGTATCCCTCTCTTTCAACCGTCCAGTTACCTTGCCTTGCCACTCATGAGCATACTGAACATAGCCAGGTTAGACCTTGCAACTCATCACTTGTTACTTTTCTAAGTGACAAGTGAAATATAAAAGTTCTTTTATGGACAATGATTTCTATGCTAAAAAGCTTTGGTTATGCGATTGTATGTTCAATGCTTTTTGAAAAAGTAAACATAGATGCTTTGTGAACAATGATGCCTCTTCTTGTTGTATTATTTTCACAGCATTTCCAGATATGGTTACTTTCATAAAGGAAAGTTGTGTTGGCTGAATATGGTGCAAATATTGCCGTTCCTTCACCTTTAGTCTTCATAGCATAGTTAGCTGTCTTACTTGGTTATTGGGTATGTCTAGTAAATCATAAATTGAGTCGATTAGCTGGACATAATTGTGGCAGTTCCATCTTGGTTATGCTTGGTGTTTCTCCACTAGAAACAATACTACTCAAAAGTGCTTCATATTAAGATCCTTCGATGATTAATACATATTTTTATATGTGTATCTATAGAGAATTTGGTTTGCAACATACAGTAACCTCTGTGGATGATAGTGACCTTTGTGCTGTTTGCCTTGAAAGGTCATGTTCTGTAGCAGCAGAAGGTGCGTATCATACGTATATTATTACACCTGCGTGGATATTATCTCATTTGGTCATTTCTGCAGTTCTTTTGATATGTAATTGGGTTATTTTCTTTACAATTTCATGAGGAGATGTCTGTCCACTATGAAAATAGTCTAATCTCTGTTTTTGTTGTTTCGCTTTTTTAGTGTTCATATTTATTTTCCAAGTCTGTAGATACACTGATTATTTAATCAAAATCTGCTAAACACTTGAGCTTATTTATTTGTACTAACTTATAACATATAACTAGTCAATAAGGAGTCGAGGATTGATTTAGTAGTATACCATGCTGATGATGCACCTTTATGTTTTCAGTGACATAGTGATTTCACTTTTGATCTGTTCTGATAAACTGAGCTAGGGATGACTCTTCTTTAATAATTATTGCGATCATGACACATTACATAAGATGCCAACAGTTTCAGAAATTATATATTTTTGCCATGAAAACCTCGTAAACGGTGAGAGTAGCACGAAAGTGATATTAAAAATAAAACACTGATATCTGTTGTTGCTTGACTGTTTGGAAATCTTCTACACTTTGAAAAAGTTGTAGTATGTTTTAGTACTTCTGCTTGATTATGTGACCTTCATCAACACTATACTCTCTTTTTTCAGGTTGTGGTCATGAGTTTTGCATCAAGTGTGCGCTCTATCTTTGCTCGACTAGCAATGTCCGTGTTGAGTTCACAGGTCCACCTGGGTCGATCCCATGTCCTCTCTGTCGGAATGGAATAATGTCATTCACCAAATTACCGAGCACACCAACAGAAGGGCTAAAATCAAGCTCATCGCTCACATTTTGCAATCCATGCATTCTAAATACCCGATCTGTGGACTCGCCAGCAGCTATCAGCAAATCGGAAATCAGGCGCAACCGTGTGGCAGCTGTCTCTTCTGAGCTAGTTTGTCCACTCACCTGCAGCCCATTCCCATCGTCGGCCCTCCCAACCTGCAGGTGCAGCGACGATGATCCATGTGGTGATGCAGAAGGACAGGATGGTTCTGAGGTCCAATCTCCTCGGCCCTCGCACAGTGCAAATATGGAACGGGACAAGAGGGGAGAGGAAGATCTTGACCGGGCAAGCTGCTCCAGCATGTTCTGGAGTCGAAGGAGCTGCCACAGGGAGCAGCAGTGTAATGCAGAAATCAATGCGTGATTCTTCATTTCTGGTTGTGAATATATTTGAATTTGTAGCAGCTCAATGTGGGAGATGCAGCCGGTTGATTTTCCTCCCCAGCTGTGGTTCTTTTTCCTGTTTTCAGCCAACATATTCTTGATTGGTGAATCGTGCCGCCTTTGCAGCCGTAGTGTGTACTGTACTGTAACATTTTTGTTACGATAAGTCATGTGCTGTGAATCTACTAGTACTAGATAGTTTGAATGTCGCTAGTTTAATGTCCTTTGTAGCTGTATGTAAATTACTACAGATGTTGGATTCAGTTGTTTTCTGAATATGATGATAAATATTTATGTACGAGTCAAATTGCCTTCTAGTGACATACTACTACTTCCGTTCTTTAACTGAGATCGTTCTTGACTTAAATTCAATTTTGACCATTCGTTTTATTCAAATTTTTTTTTGATAAATTTCATATATTTTAATATAACTTAATTTATTATTAGAGTTATTTGAATCACAATTTAAAATTTAACATATTCGAGCAAATTTTTTTATTAAAATAAATAATTAAATTTGAATTTAAAAGACAACGGCGACATCAGTTATGAAGTACTATAAAGAACTGCATTCACTCTGACCAACTCCATTCACTCGCTCCAGTTTGTACACTACAGTAGTGGCTGTCAGCATTGCTTCTAGAATTGTATCTACAGCATATGCTTCTACTTGCAGATGCTACGTCGGCCGTGCTGGCGCCTTTACGCTGACGGTGGCGCCGGCAGCAGCGTGCTGAAGATCCTGTCTCCGAGCCCTGGCACCGCCGACAAGAAGTGCCCCGCACCGGCAAGCTCGTGGTAGTTAACCCAGCCGAGCCGGCGGCAAATGTGTCTCTGCAGCTGCACCGGCACGACGCCGTCCTCGTCGCCCTGGAACAGGTGCACCGGGAACGGCGGCTCCTCGAGGTCGGTCGGCTCGAACTCCGGCCACCTCCCGAACATGACGGCCATGTCGCGGTAGAACGACTCCTGCACCCCCTGCTGCGTCGCCAGCCTCGCCTTCTGCACACACACATACCACGAGAACAACACGAGACCACTGCAAATCAGCACATCCGTCCACGAGAGAAAGAGAGATGCATCTGAACGGTCGATCAAGCCGAAGCGGCTTCGGAACGAACCTTTTGGAACATTCCGCTGGAGAGGGCCGCGACGCGGTTCTTCTCGTCGAGCGCGTTCGGGAAAGAGCCGGAGCCGTCGATGACGGTGGAGGTGGGCAGCCACGTCTGGTTCATCCACCAGTGCAGCAGCCACGGTGCGTAGTACGAGACCCTGAGGGACCACTGGTCGCCGGTGGGCTGCATCCTGTACAGCTGCCGGGCCAGCCCCCGCGGCAGCCCCGACCACCGGTAGTTGATCACCGGCGCCATCATTGCCACGCCTTCCAGCCTGTGCGGGATGTACTTGATGGAGGCCCAGCCGGCGTGGCAGCCGAGAGACGAGCAGATGAGGTGGAACTTGGGGCCGAGGCCGAGCGCGTCGGCGAGGTCCTGGATGTCCAGCGCCGCGCTCCGGAGCGACCGCCGCGGGTCCGGGTCGCTCTCGCCGTACCCGGCGCGGTCGAACGCCACCATGTACACGCCCAGCTCCTCCAACAGCTCCTGCGTATCGAGATCTCGGATTAGGTACGCACACTAGCGTGCACGAAAAGCCCACGTAGCACAAATTTTCAACGGCGAAGGGTGTGGTGTGCATGAAGAATGATTAGCACATAAACCGGTTGGAAAAAAGGCGCCAATTCTACCGAACTGCTTAGGATTACAGAGCCGCGACGAACCAACCTGGGATTCGCGGGGCGAGTCCATGCGGCTGCCGGAGAAGCCGTGCGAGTAGACGACCTTGAACCGCGCCTTCTCCCTGCTGACCCCGGACTCCGCGTACGCCAGGTACCGCCCGTCCCTCGTCCGCACCCTCGGCGCCGTCACGGGCGGCCCGCCGGGCGTCCCGCACGGCGTCGGCGGCGGCGGCCGGACGGCGTTCACGAACCACCCCACGACCAATGCCGCCGCCATCAGCACCAGGAGCCCCACCGGAGTGCCACCGGTCCCTGCACGCCCGCAACCCACCACGTACAGAGAGAAAGAAAGAGTTAAAAGAAAGCCACGGCAGCTCGAATACGCGTCGCCCTGATCACAAGGCGCGGAAGACGGCGCGCCATTTTTCATTCGTGTGTGATGAAACATGAAACTGAGCTCGCAGGTACCTGCCGAAGCTGCCGCAGCCATTGGTGTTGGAGGCTTGGAGCTGGTGCGGCGTCGATGGAGCAGGAAGGAATGACTCGTAGGGAAAGTGGCGCGTGAAATGTGTTAGGTGATGGGCAATCGGGCTAAGGCAGCCGTTGCTACCTCAAATAGTGGTGGTGCTTTGCTGAAACGCAGTAGTGGGGAGGGGCAAGCCTTTCACCAACCTACCCGACGTCTTTCTCTGCTGATATACGTGCCACATTATCTATGCCATTGGTGCGTGCTTTGTTGGTCATACCAAATTGGCGATGAGTAAGATCGCATCACCTACCGCCCGTTTGAAAGGGGTCTTCCAAATCTTCTTTACCTGAAAAGCTTTGTTCACCCATATATATATTAGTAGCTAGTTTCAGGGACAAGTATGTATCTTAATTTGGGCCAAAGAATATTGTGTTGACACGAGTTCTCGACTTTTACATACAGTGCTACCAATGAGATTCCAACATAAAGGTGATATGCTGATTTCAAAATAAATTATTCAGTGGTTGTTGATGAACTCATAAACATTAAAACCTTTTGAATCGAATTTGTTTTGATTACATGGGGATGACATACGAGATGATGATCGACTGAATGTTGCTTCTCGTGAACCGGTGGTGCCACTTTCACCAAGAATCTATAATAATGCTCATCCCTTTCCCAACCGATCGATAAAGCTCACCTTTGTATTACCTAGCACGCTTCTATCTTCTTCAGTGGATTTCCAATTTTTTTGTTGGGGTTGGTGGCGGAGTATGAATGGAGAACGGCCTCGTCCCTTTGGCATCTCGTGCCAAAGCACCTTTCTAGACTCAACTCACCAACTCCTAATGCTGATCTGACCTGTCGTGAGAACCTGTAAACCAGTGACCAGTCAGGAGCTACAAGACTTTGTGGATCGCTTGTGATCCTGGTAGGTAAAGAAGACTTGTTTTCTGAAGTTGTGCGTTATCTTATCAACGCATACTGTTGTTAGATTTTTGTAAAAGTACTTTCCATGTTTTGTACCATTACAGAAAGTTTCTAGCATTATACGTTGTGCTCGTGCGGAAAACCAATACTGAGTCGACTAATGGCGTTAATTCTGTCAAGCGCAGCTTGTTGACGTTTTGTGGCAGAATACATTCTTTATCATCTTATCAGTTGTGGGATTTCTTTGTTCGATGAACCGTTCTTTAGAAAGATAAGAGAGCGACTAAAAGCATACTCACTCCATTGCCAAATTGATGTCGCCGTTAGTTTCTAACATCATCTTTGATCATTCATCTTAGTCAAAAAATTAGTTCAAATTTGTAAAATTATAAGACGTGTCTCAAACGCCTTTGATGATAAAGTGAATTTTGATAAAATATATTAAATTTATCATATAGTTTTAATAAGACGAATAGTTAGTTGATCTTAGAAGTTAATGACATCAATTTAGGAACAGAGTAGATATAAAACTGTGGGAAAAAAACTTTAAAGGCTCCTTTGGAATACATGAATTTTACAATATTCTCACAGGAAGTTCACTGGAATCAGTTCAATTTCACAAAAAAAACACAAAAAATGAAAAAAATTCTCGTGTTCCAAAAGAGGCCTAAATCTCACCATGGAACCACTCTCCTTTTAAGATATTACTCCATCCGTTCCTAAGTTGTTGATGCCATTGACTTCTGAAAACATCATATTTTTAAAAAAAATAACAAATACCATATATTTTATTCTAATTTACTTTACCATTAAAGTTAATTGAATCATGATTTATAATTATATTTTTATTAAATTTTTAAATAAGACAAAAAAAATTAAATATAACGTTAGAACTCTATGATGATAACAATTTAGAAACGAAGTCACACCTTGAGTTAGAGAAAAGAAGGTCAAGCCTTCAAAGTTCCGACTCCACTTTCAAGTCAATATTTGAGACCCATGGGGTATTTTCAAATAGAGTGAGCGGATTGAGTTAGACATGTCCAAATGAGCCGTGCCAAGTGGGTCGCCCAAAGCACGAAAAAATGATCCGGCCTAATCACGGCACGGCTTGATTCATTTCGTGCCCGGGTCGGCCCAAACTGCGGATCGTGCTTGGGCCGAGCATCTAGCCCGACGGACAGCACGACACGGCCCATTTAGATTTATTAATTTTATTTTTATTTTTATATATCTAAATTTTTTTATATGTAATCAAATAAGATAAATAAGATAGTGTGGTGTAGCGGTAAGTGGCTCAGTCACATCTTTTTTTACGAGTTCAATTCTCACCTCTCCCACTATATTTTGTACTATTTAACAATTATATTTTAACTAAGCTGAATTTAATATTAAAACTGCGTGCTTAATTGATCGACCCTGCAATAATATTAAATTTTGAGCTGTGTAATAGACCTGCGCTGAGCTCGTGGACCAAAGTGACACGGTCCATTAAATGTCGAGCCAGCCCGAAACTAAATGAGCCGTGTCTTTTAGTGCCTGCTGTAGGCATGCTCGGATGAGCTACTCGTCTCCACGGCTATTTGGCTGCAGTTGCGGGCGTGAATGCACATGTTGCTCGTTAAACAACTATAGCACCAAGTAGTTGCAGCAAACAGGTTCAAGAACTAAATATTTTAATTGACGCATGTATAAAATGAATAGGGCTATAAAAATGTTAAGAAAAATTAATAAAAATGAAAAAGAATAAATTAAAAATAAAAACGAAAGTGTAGGGTGGTCGGAGGGGCTGCGGGCTGCGGACTGGTCTGTGTTGTTGGGTTTCGTATCCGTTGGACCGGCCTTTGTTTGTTCACTAAATGGGCTTTCAAGGCCCGTTTCTTTGGAGATGAACAGCTGTGGGATAAGAACAAGATTTGACTGGACGCGGCGGGCCGCCGCGCACGAATCCCATGAAACCATCAATGCCCTTCTTCAATTTCAACTCGAGAAGAAAATACTAAAATACTCACAGGGCCCTCCATTTCCTCGGGCCGTGGGATCTCCTCCGCCGCCCACGGATCAGCTCCACCGCGCCGGGAGACCGGGATCGTGACGAGAACGCGGGACACATGGTGGCGGCAGCCGTGCTGCCATGGGTGAGTCCCCATGCCTCATCTCCTCTTCCTTTTACGAGGCCTCCTCTCCTTTCTTACCTCTGCTTCACTCGCTCGCGCTTCCGTAGAACACATCCACAACTTCTGTTCAGACTTCAGACCGCCCGTCCTTCTTTCCTTCCATGGAGTTTTTTGGGTTCCCGGCAATGGTCGTTTGCTTGCACTACAGCATTGTTCTTTACACCCGATTCAGGACGGGAATGTCTGTTTCGGGAGGGCTGACAAGAGATGGTTCTTGGTTGTTTCTTCAGGGAGGCGGCTCGCCGGCGTGGATCGACGTGCCGGAGCGGAGCAGGAGCGCGTTCATGGAGCTGAAGCGGAGGAAGGTGCACCGGTACGTCATCTTCAAGATTGATGACCGGAGGGAGGAGATCATCGTCGAGAAGACGGGCGCTCCGGGGGAGAGCTACGATGACTTCACGGCCTCGCTGCCGGCCGACGACTGCCGCTACGCCGTGTACGACCTGGATTTCGTCAGCGACGACAACTGCCGGAAGAGCAAGATATTCTTCATCTCCTGGTTTGTGCCAAACCCCCCCCCCCCCCCCCCCAACCCCCCACACCCCCACACCCCGGCCCGGGCCTCTGTTTCGCTTGTCATCGGCATGAGTGGCATGTGCGCCTGATAAGCTGATTGGACACTGGTTTTATCAAGCTTTTCAATGTATATACTGTAGCTAACTAGCCTGGTAAAACAGTTCAACCATAGTACATCGGTTCATATTTGTTGATATAATGACATCAACAATAAAAATGTAGTACTAGTATTTGATTATGAAGTTCTCAGGTGAAATTACATTACCAGCAAGTGCACATGAATTTTCATCTTTTGAAACTTTACTTCAGTGTAAAACAGGGTGCCCTGTTGCAATGAACCAAGTTCATACAGCTAACCATGACCATGACCTGCTTGGAAAAACAGTTCAACCTTAACAAATACATCTGCTCTGTTCGATTGCAGGTCTCCTTCTGTTTCCCGCATCCGTGCAAAGACCATATACGCCGTGTCAAGGAACCAGTTCCGCCACGAGCTTGATGGGGTGCACTTCGAGATTCAAGCAACTGACCCTGATGACATGGACTTGGAAGTTCTCAGAGGCCGGGCTAACAGAGCCTGATAGCTTGACTTCACTAGTCTGATGACATATATCAGTAGTAGCTTATAAGCTGCGTAGCATGCTTACCTAAATGCAGTGCAAGCCGTGCAGAAGTAGGCAGCTGATGATAAACCCCAGCATGCAGTGCTTCTTTTTACTTTCTTTCCTTTCCTTTCCTTTCTTTTTTTTTAAATAGTGCCTCTATTATGTATGTCTAACTAGATAAGTAAGTTCCCTCAAATCTGATGTGGAAACTTCTTTGTGTATGTGTAATATCTTTTTTTTTTTTTACTAAGTAAGTTTGTGTTTCACTGAGTTTCCAACTGCCGCCAGTTTCAGTTACTCTTGAATTCTAAGTTCCTAATAAACTTGTGATGAATTGTAATTCACAAGTCTTCCTTGATGACCCATCATGAAGTTATAAATTCAAGCTACTAGCTCTGTTTGACATGAAGTGTGTATTTTCCCTCGTCATTTCAAGCTGTGTTTGCAATTCCGTTGTTAAAAAGCTATTGTAAGATTCTGCTGGGCTAGTTATGTTTCCTCTAGTATGTCTTTCTGCTGCCATGTCAGTTTTTGGTTTACTTCCGTTTAGATTGCTGCTGATTTGAGTAATTTCTTAAACTGGATCATATTTACGAGGAAATGTTTATGCTGCTTATGCTATGGCTCTTTTTTTCTTTCCATTCTTTTTTTCTTGGTTGTATTCTGTATTTCAATTTAGTAGGATCCCTAGGGCATCTCCATCCCCTCGAACCTTCTCCTATCTCATGCTTGAGGGAACGTGAGGTAAAAAATGTCTCAGCAACTCTTAAATTTGAGAGACCTACTATATCCACCCTCTCACCTCTCAAATGTAGGAAGTTGAAGTTTAACCCCTTTACACTCTATATGGAGATTTATATGTGGGATCAACTAATGAGCTAATGTAAAAGGTAAGGTTTACATGTAGGACCAGCTAATGTAAAGGTGAGATTTGAGACTTGAGAGAACGCTTGAGTACACATTGAAATTGAGATTCAAATCTAAATAGGAGAACTCTTATATATATGGAGATATAAGGGAAAGAATATAGGAGTTTCATCAGAGATAACATTGGAGTGTTTTGAGTCACGTAAACACTTACTAAAAGGGCAGAAAGTATAGTAATTGTCTCTTTTTTAACTTCATTGTGCTCCCATAAGTGAGCAAATCCAATATATTCTACTCACTCCGTTTCAAATTATATGTTGTTTTTAAATTTGGACACAAAAATCAAGAGGTGTAGAAAATGTGTGGTGCATAAAAAAATGAGAAGAGAGATAAAAATAAATAAATATTAAAAAATGTATATTAAGATGCGAGGATTTATAATTTGAAAAAAGTAGATGAATCTATAGTGACTTTAAAACTGACGTCGTATTGTATTTGAAAAAAGGTTTGAGGCTAGTGATATTTGCTGACCTTGATAGCATTTGTCTTTTGAAAAATGTTACCAAACGCTTTGTTGTAAATAAAATCTTTATATACGAAAGTTGAGACCACTTTCTCGAGCAGAGATTGTGCCACGTCGCCCCTCCCTCACGCCACCGTTCACGCAA
>BCLG01003016.1:34329-60050 GCA_001602295.1 Zoysia matrella
GCACCCGGCGCAGAGGAACGCCGCGTCCGCGCGGCAGTAGAGCCGCGCCGCCTCGGCGCCGCACGCGTCGCAGGGCCGCGTGTTTAGGCCCCAGTACGACCCGCCCACCGACGACTTCTCGTCCCCTGCCATCGCTATCACACGGAACTGCCTGCACCTCCGCACTCTGCAGTGCAGCTCGTACCTCGCCGTGGCCGCTGCCGGGCACGAAACGGTTCTCAGCCAAGCTTCCCCTACCCCGTTGCCCGCGGTGGATTTGAGCGCTGCCAGACCTGGTCTCTGGTGCTAACGCGCGACGTGGAGGCAGTGCTGACCACGGGAGTCGCTTTCCCGGCGGGCCGGGGCCGAGTTTGTTCGCCAGTGCCCGTGCTTGCCCGTGCCAGCCTTCCTCGCTTCCCCGTCACCGAGTCTTACTCCGGCCTCCCCGCTCCTGTCTAACCCCCTGCTGCGCGCACGGTAAAGACGGTAGAAGCCGACGCCGACAGGGACGTACGCGCGGTGATTCACGCAGCGGCGTCGCCCTCTTGCGGGGTGGGGAAACGCTGGTCGTTGTCGGAGGAAAATTGGGCGGGCGTTGAGACATGGCAAGTTGTGGGATGCGACGGGGACGGGAGGGCCGTGGGTCGGCGGCGGCCGGCCGTCCCATTCCCAGCGTCGGAGCCGGCGTGGAAACAGGTGGCAGCGCGCCATTGGCTGCCGCGATGTCGCCCTTATCTCCATCGGACGCCTGCTCGGCTGCTCTCCGGCAGTGTCAGCGATCCGTGCCCGTGGTGGAACGGATAGCGGCAAAATTATAGCATCAAGGACGTTCTGGAGATCCAAAGCTTCGGGACTCTGGTACTTGGCAAGCTGCCGGAATACAAACGCCCCTCTGCAGGCGACGCACGAACGACATGTTTATAGTCGTATCCAGCGGCCAACGAAGTTCAAAATGCAATTCGATGCTGAGTTTTGCTGGGTGGAAGAAAATTACACAGGACCCAGGTCCTTCTAAAAATCCGAAGAACCTCCTCTCCCCACTAGCCACGTGTACTCATCAATCTCAAAGCAATTCTTTATTCCAGCCATGTATTACAGTGGTCGTGGTGCTAAATGGCTGCATTGGAGGGAACAGTTGGCGCAAGCTAAACTGCTTCGGTGCAAATTGAAGTGAATTGTAATATACAGCTAGACTAAAATTGTATTAATGAATATAGCTTCAATGACAGTTAAAAGATACTACTACTGTTGTTTATTCCTTCATCTCAATTTAGTTTAGTTGTGATTGAGGATAAGAATTAAGGTGATTTAAAAAGATGGGATGCGGTGAAAACGAGAAAGAAAGAGATAGAGACATACTTTAAAAGATAATAAGTAATTTAGAACGAAATGAGTATTTTTGAAGATAGTAGAATAATAAATAAAAAAGTATCGATGAATTAAAATTATAGATTTGGACGAGAAGTTTTTATCAAACTCTAATGCCTCATTTGGAAGGTAAGAATTTCATATGGATTATACATAAATTTTGTAGAAATCAATTTAATTTTATAAAAAAAAACATAAGATTCAGAAAAAAAAATTCTTTGTTTCAAAGGGGCTGAAACAACGATAAAGTTGATACCGATGCTGGTAAAAAGGGTTTAAATAGACACACTTAAGTTTAACCAATCAGATAATTCATCAGCTTCTAATACGAGTGTAAATAAGCGCACCTAAGTTTGATCTAATAATATATTTAGTTAAAAATATCTAAATTTTCAAAAATTTTACTACTTTTGAAAAACTATTTCTTTTTTTTTTGCATGGAGGCTGCACGTCGCATGGAAGTGAGTTTGGGTTGAAATGAGAAACTGCTTTGAGATTGGTGAGTAAACACGTGTTGAGAGAGGGAGGAGGTCCTTCGGATTTTCGGAAGGACCCGAGTCCTTTATAATTTTCTTCCTTGCTGGGTCGCTCTTACAGCTTCGTGTTGCAGTCTACCAGTGTGTTTGGCTGAGCCGTGAAAAAGATGCTGTGAGCTGTAAAAAAGCTGAAATAGAATATGAGCTGTGAGAAATTTAAAAACCGTTTGGTTGAAAGCAACTGTGAGGTTGTGAAACTGCATGACGATATATACAGGTATTATAATTATAATTATAGTTACATTACATAATTATAATTATATTATATGATTACAATTATTTAATATAATTATAATATAGTTCTAATTATGTCATGTAATTATAGTTATATTATATATTTATAATTATAATTATATACAATTAGAATATAACAATACTTATATTACCTACTTATAATTATATAATTATAAGTATTATAATATGATTATAATTACATTGAATAATTATAGTTACATAATATAATTATAATTATATAATATAATTCTAATTATATATAACTATAATATAACTATACTTATATTACCTATTATAATTATATAATTATAATTACATTACATAATTATAATTATATAATATAGCTATAATTATATAATTACAATTACATTACATAATTTTAATTATATAATATGATTATAAATACATTGAAGAATTATAGTTACATAATATAATTATAATTATATATTAATCGGCGCCCACAGCCGACAAAAGCAAATTCAGACCTGCTTTTATTTTTGAAAAAAAAGCTGCTTACTGAAAAGAGCTTTTGCAAAAATTTATTTTTTAGGTCGAGCTTTTGGCTTTTGCAAAAGCAAAAAGACAAAAACTTGCTAATCAAAAACACCCTACAGGTTTTCGCCCGCTGTCTGATACTTGTCGACAATAAACGGTCACTTACCTCAGATTTCGTCCATGAACCTCTTTGTTTCTTTATCTAGGAAAACCTCTGAATTCTGTCCATCGTCCACACGTCTTCTCGATTGATCGTGTTTGCCAATTTATAGTCTAGGATCCAGTTCAAGACCAAACAATTTTGCACTATTGGATTCGTTCTCTCTCTTATATAAGTACCATGCTATGAATTTCACACTTGACAAAGTCCATTAACTTGCAACTAAGTTGATTCAGTTACTAAACAACAAAAGGAAAAACACAACTGATCATGGGTCGAGGAGGAGACCACTTCGCTATAGCTATTTAGAATGTCTCTAGTCGTTCTAACCGTGCTGTTCTAGATCTTATGACATATCAAAAGCGCACTGACATGGACCCGAACCAGCGATAATGTACCTCTTTATCTATATTCGAGTAAGATATATAATTCTTTGTGTAACTTTTGTACTATGATTCTTTTTTTAGAGCTTTCATATTCAATGGATTATGTGAAAACGTCAGGCACGTATGACATAAATATACAATTATGCTACTTGGATGACTATACTAACAAATAGTCAATGCGGTTTAAAAAAAAAACCATTATGATCATCTAAATTTGAATCCTTAGTTTTTGAAAAAAAAAGAAAATTATTGCAATTTTCTTAAACTATCACGAAAGTTATATAATGTCACAAACAGTTGCACAGTGAAATTTACTCTCCTTTTTTTATTGGCCGCAGAGAGCTTCCTTTTCTTCCTATTTTCATCAGCGAAAAAACTGGGCCTCTTAGTTCCGGTTCGATTAAAACCCCAAAACAGTACCCACCGTCCTCCTAAAACCCTAGCGCATTCGTCCCCAAAGCGCGCCATGGCCGCTGCCGCCCCCTCCCCCGCGCCCCTCGACGAAGCTAAATCCAAGTCTATTCTCCGCCAGGTTTGCAATCCCACCTCGTTCCAGACTCGTGCCGGTCTGTTCTCCAACATTTAGCGATTTGCGGGATTAAATCCATGCGTTTCGCTCCTTCCTGCTGCAGGTGGAGTTCTATTTCAGCGACAGCAATCTCCCTCGCGACGGATTTCTGCGGAGGACCGTTGAGGAAAGCGACGATGGATGTAAGAAAACATTACCATTTTTTGCGGAGAAAAAAATGCATTACCTATTGCTGCTGCTTTGTGTGCTCTGGTGCTAATTTTGTGCTATTCTATACTTGAACTGTTGGGGGTGATTCGGCAGTGGTGAGCTTGGCTCTCATCTGCTCCTTCTCGCGGATGAGGTCGCACCTAGGGCTCGAGGGGGGCGTGAAGCCAGAGACTGTGCCGGAGGAAACGGTATTCGCTGTTGCTGATGTGCTGCGCCATTCCTCGGTTCTCCGTGTCTCTGAGGACGGTAAGCATGTTACTCCCTCATGGGTCCATAATTTTCTGTCACTACATGATATATGAAATCATGTAGCCGTCTGGATTCGAAATTACTTTTGATGGCGAGGAAGCTTTACATTCTTAACAATATGGCACTATCCCATCCACTTTCCAATTATGTTCAAATTTTCAATGGCCCCGCTCTGAATTCTGATAGATGTTACACAAATTTAAAGTCGTAAAAATATCCCTAAAGTCAGCTATTCACGTAGTAAGGAAATTTGCTGAGCTGGTCACATGAAACAAAATTCAAATGGCTCATTTTAGTTGGAACTTTAGCATGAACCCGGATTTTTTTTCATTCTGTTAATTATTATTCAATGATGTACACAGGGAAGAAAGTTGGTAGGGCTAATGAGTTACTGAGGCCGGATGAGGTTATAGAGCAAGTGGACTCTAGGACTGTTGCCGCCTCGCCACTTCCTCACAGTGTAAAACTGGAGGATGTTGAGTCTTTCTTTGCTCAATATGGCAAGGTATGCGATCCATGCTTATGATAAGTAAGTGAATCAAATGATTGTAACTGCAGTACTATAGATACATTATTTTTACAAGATAAAATGCGGATTCCAATAATGCTATGTTGTATCAATATTTTCATCACAGGTAAATAGCGTAAGGCTACCACGACATGTTTCTGACAAAAGACACTTCTGTGGCACTTCACTAGTTGAGTTTTCTGAAGAAGATGAAGCAAAAGGTGTTTTCAAGAATAAGCTTGTTTTTGCAGGAGCTAATCTAGAAATAAAATCAAAGTAAGCCAATTACCGTATCAAACTTTGTTTTTTTAATTAAGGGTTAATCGGAAATATGCCCTTACAATTTTTCCGTTTCAAAAATATGCCCTTGAACTTCTAGTAATCGATCTGGTGCCATATTTTCCATTTCAGCAGAATAATAATGGCACCAGGCCGATTATTAGAAGTTGAAGGGCATATTTCTGAAACAGCAAAAGTGTAAGGGCATGGTTCCAATTAACCCTTTTAATTATTATGCTTATGCAGTACCACCTATAATTAGGAAATGTTATGGTCATTTTTGGACTTCTGGCAATGACTGATTTCCTGTTAAAGAAAGTGAGCAAACATATGAGATGATCCATGGATTTGAACTTAATTGATGGAAGTTTGAGCAGCCTCTCATTGGTAGGCTAGTGGCATATCAATAGCAACAACAACAACAACACAATATAGACAAATAATAAGCAAAGCCTGTTAGTCCCAAGCAAGTTTAGGTAGGCTAGAGGAAGCAAAAGTGAGGAAGAAAAAGGTAAAAGCAGGTGAAAGGAACCAAAAAAAAAAGGTTAAAAAAGCAATATAAATTATAGTATCAAACTTACAGGGGACAGAGTGACTTAGTCATGGTTATGGTATGTGGATGGGCTTCCATGCACTCCTTTCAATTGGTTGCTGGCATGTTTCCAAAATAATGCACTCCTGTCCTTGTTTCTGGAGGGCATCATGCTTCTTTCATGTCCATGGTTCCCTCAGTTGCATAATTTGTTGGTTATTTGTTCAGATCGAGTTCCTCTTAGTTTCAGAATCAGGACTTGAGTGGCGTTCAATTTTTCATGCTATTGAATTTATCTTTAAACATAGGTTTGTAATTTTTTCTTGCGATAAAATAATGAAGGAAAGAGTTTGATGCTGAAAGAGAGGTGAAAATAAAAGCGAATGAAAAGTCAAAGAACACTTCAGAAGGGTAAGTGCTCTTTATCTACAATTTGGCCTTTTAAAAGTGTTTTTGAATTTGAATCAATTGCCTGAATCATCCATATTGGTTATAGCTATCCCAAAGGTCAGGTTCTGGCCTTCAAACTGAAGAAAATTTCAAGTGATTGTGACACAGTTCAAAATGCTGGAGACAAAGTAGATGATACTGGCAGTGCTGATAAGGAAGGAGCTTCTAGTACGACAAAGAAATCAATTGTAGGGCATGACGAGAAGATCTGTGAGAACAAGAAGGATTTGAGTGAAGAGAAGTCGGATGGTGATGAGGAATTGAAAGGAGTTGCTGCTGGAGAAACTGCACAATCTATTGACAAGGATGATAAAAGTCTTTTAGACAATGAACACGATATAATCTTGAGGGAGGACATAAAAGAAGAATTCACAAAATTTGGCACAGTGCGGGTAATTTTGTATTTGTTTTGTACATTCTCTATTTTCGTCTTCTCTACACAATTAGTAGATGACTGATCTTTGCATATTCTTTGCTTGCATTATGAGAGCATAAAACCTGAGTAGACAGATCAAAATGTTCAAACTTATAATACTGTATTTACCTCTACCCACCTCATTTTCTGTTTGCAATGCATAAAAGAATGAGCATACAAACAGACTTTCATGCTCATTCTTTTAATAAAAACTGTGTTTTATGTGTGTAAGAATTCAGAATTTTATTGTTTGTATGATTGCAGCATGCTTCAGCTGTGCCTGGCAGCATTGTTTAAGTACTTTTTGGCTGAAACGGTAGGGATATTCATGGCTGTACCTGTTCTTTTATTTCAGCTGTGAAGCACATCACAGTTTTGTGTTCAGCGGTTTTTATCAGATGCTTTTCACAAATTCCTGATGACTTTAGTTCATTCAAGTTAGATCTCAAAATCTTTAGGGCTAATAGTACAACATTAAGATTGGATATAAACATAATTTGGGAAGATTTAGCTGTGCAATTTTTATTCTACTGGCTTTTGTAAGCACATATATTCA
The DNA here is from genome assembly GCA_001602295.1 of Zoysia matrella. Classification (NCBI taxonomy): domain Eukaryota; kingdom Viridiplantae; phylum Streptophyta; class Magnoliopsida; order Poales; family Poaceae; genus Zoysia; species Zoysia matrella. The sequence continues at coordinate 41,216 of BCLG01003016.1, forward strand.
CCAAAGAAACATTATGCTGCATGTTTTAAGAGCATTGTTCGTGCATAATGAAATTATATATCTTTGTAGTGGAGAACCTGCAAGTTCTTCAAATAGAATTTCTTTATCACATAATGTTCTTGATACCAGCCTTTTCCTTCTTGAAGTATGTGGACTTCAGAAAAGGGGAAGATTCAGGATACATTCGGTTCGAGGAGTCGAAAGCTTCTGAAAAGGCCCGTGCATTTGCAGCACTTCAAGATGAAGGTGGTTTCATTATGAAGGGCCACATAGTTACTTTGGAACCTGTAACTGGTAAGGAAACTACAGCTTCTCTCAATTGACATTTTGCCTTTTCTTTTAACCTTTTGGTTTGATAGTTTCTATTACACTAACTGCGGCAACTGTGTATCCATTTGTCTCTGCATAATATCATCTGGTCTTCTATTTGATATTTTACCATACAGATAGCATTTATTTTTGAACTAATGTTTACATCCAAATTAATTCCTTAAAACTATCTTACTACACAATTCATCAATTTATAGCTTTTCTCTGCATTATGAGCTTGCCAGATCAGAATGCTATTTTAAATCACATTTTTTATAGCCAATTCTTCAAATCATGCAGGTCAAGCTGAAAAGGAGTATTGGAGTGCAATACAAGGTCGCCAAGAGAAACATAAAGACAGCAGATGCAACAAAGGACGGTATGATCTATTTTCCTTTGCCATGTTTAGTAAGAAAGCTATTTTCAGCTGAAGCTGTTATCAGTTTTGTACTTTTATTATCCCTTGCTGGCTAGGGCTGTTGAAATTGTTGTAGAACTGATTGTACTAACAGTATAGTGATACCCACCAGGAACTGTAAATCTTGTTTCTTTGCATACTACAGAATTCCTGGATTCATTTCATTCTCACACTCTTACTCAATTGAACTGCACTTAAAGTTTTGCATTCTATTGAAATGCAAAGTACTACAGGCTACATCATTTTAGTTTAATGTGTGATACTACCATCTTTAGCATTGATACAAATGGTTGACAGAGATTGATGTGGCTTGTTCTGTGCAAACTTCCCAGGGACTGGCAGAGTAACAGAGGCGGAAAGCAGTTTGGTGGGAAGCGAGGTCGGAACTTTGACTCCCATGAGAGGACCTCAAACAAAGCTCAGAAAGTCTGATGCCTCTGCTTGGAGGTCAGATATTGCGTTTTGCTCTTTAATGCGAAAACACATATATACGGTACTAGTATACCATGTTGCTTCCTCCTGCAAGTTTGGAAGTGGCAGTCTGCTGTTATTTTATGCCTTTTTTGTTCTTGTGAATTGTAGGCAGTTTTCTATAAAGCAGACTGATAGATTATGAATCATATTGAAAATGAGAAGAGAGGAAAACGAGCATTACGACAAAGGACGGTCTGATCTATTTGCGATGTGCCCATGTTTATGTTTCCAGTTTCGTTCTCTATTCAAATTCTTGTAGTAGTTCAGAATCACACTCAAGTCTTATGAACTATACTGAAATATTTCCTTAACAGTACATGGAATGCGTAGGATACACCAGGTTTAGATTAAGATATCGATGTGCTTTGCTTTGTGCAAAGTTTCCAGGGATTCGAAGCGGTGGAATGCACTTTGGTGGGAAGTGGGGTTGCCACTTTCACTCCGTGGCATCTAAAAAGGTCGCTTTGTTTGCACTATAATTGGGAGTTTGGGACGGTGGGACGCATATTCTGTGCTGCCTCCGTCCACAGCTTTGGAAGCGTATTTTAGAGCATAATCAGTGAATGATGAACAACAGTAAGAAGAGAAGAAAATAAAACTGTATGGGGCAAAGGGTGCAGAAAAGAAAAGGTGTACTTTTCTCTGCTGGAGAGAAAAAACGCTATTTAGACCGGCTGGAGGAAAAAAAAGGACATTGTAAAAGAGCTCTGCCAGTGTAATGATTTTTCGGTGCGTGGTTTTGTAAAGTACTATCATTCTCTTTTTTAATTGTTGTCACTGTTAATTTTAACGTTATTTTTTTACTATTCATCTTATTAAAAAATAATTTACTTGTGCAAAATTGTAAATCACGTAGAAACCAAAGAAATCCTTGGGGACACCACGGCCATCCTCTGATATCTGGAAGGCATATTTAAAATGCAACAAAATAATTTTAAGACAATAATTTGATACGTAACGAATTGACAAAAATTCACTAAAATTCATGTAACTTGTGCGCAACCTGGAACGCACCATGATTTCACCAAAATGCCACCGGATACAATACGACGGTACGACCACGCCGGCTGCTATCTATTCTTCGTCGCAGGCAGGAAACAACGCTGACATCCGCCCTCTCGAGTAGCCGAGTGGCAACCACCGATCAGATCTTCCCTCCTCACTCACAGCCTCACAGGCGGCGGCGATGGCGGCTCCTCCCGCGACGTCCTCCACGGCTGCGGCATCCTCCTCCTGCGCACGGCTGCCCAGCACGCTTCTGCGTGCGCAGACGCCGAGAGCCGCGGTCTCCTTTCCCTCCCGCCGTACGCACCCGCTCGTCACCTCAAGCCACGTCAACATGTCAATCCAATCAATCCAATTCGTCCTGCGATTCATCATTTCTCTTACTTCTTGCAGCACGGTCGGCCGCTGTGACCGCGCGCGCGGGGACGTTGCGGCGCCCGGATGTGGTCACTGCCGGGGGGCACCAGAGGCTGATGGGGTCTCTGACCAACACCGAGGGGCTCAGGTTTGGAGTGGTGAGTTGGCGGTTGATTGGTGAAACACCCGTCGTTTCATGTAGCGTTGATGGGATCGTACTGAACACATACTATGGCTTTGCTCTCAGCGCTTACTACTGACATGCTTTTCACCTGTATCAACCCCTTTTTACACTGCTTCGAATGCATGAGGGGTGACTGAATGAGACACCATTTACTTGCAGGTTGTGGCCCGGTTCAATGAGATTGTGACAAACTTGCTACTTCAGGGAGCCCTGGAGACTTTTGAGCGATACTCTGTCAAACCAGAGAATATAACTGTAGGCATCTCCATCTAAAGCCGTCTTTATATGTTAGGAATCAGATTTATAAACCTGCGGCATGCATTATTTAAAAATGTATATACAACATGATTTGGAACCTTTGTACCGATCTGCTTAGTTGTGTATGCTTCAACAATGTCTTCTAAAATATTATTGGTTCAGGTTGTTAGTGTTCCTGGAAGCTTTGAAGTTCCTGTGACGGCTCAAAAGCTTGGAAAGTCTGGAAAATTTGATGCTATTCTGTGCATTGGAGCCGTGGTAAGTGGATTCATTCTAGTCCCAGCTCCATATTAGATGACTGTCTTTTACTGTTCTCTATGTTCGTTTGCATTGATGTTCATGTGTCATGTCACCAAGATGATATTGATTCTCTAGGCCATTTTCCAAAAATGAAACATTGGAATACATGCCCTTCTAATTCAATATTATGCATGCTTCAAATCATTCTAAATATTAATGTCAAAGAACAACAGCACTGAATTGAGTTATCTATTTGGCCAGTATCCTCTGTGGATGCATCTATAAAATTTCCAGAGTCTCTTTAACAAATAACTGCACGGTCATATCTATTTTTCCTCTTTAATCACCCTAACTATGTTGCTCCTATCATAAGACCTAATGAATCTATACTCTACCCATTGTTAGCATTTAGCAGTAGCTTTTCTTTTTATTTTTGAAAGTCTTCTCTCTAACTCTCTTTGCAGATTAGGGGTGACACAACCCACTATGATGCTGTCGCAAATTCTGCTGCATCGGGTGTTCTCTCTGCTGGGTTATCTGCTGGTATGCTGCTTTCAGCTCTTTGGCTTCCATGTATATGATGCCAGTAGAAAACTTGAGCTGCAAACACTTTCTGTGTCGTCTGAGGCAGGCCTAAGTGTAACTTTGGGTCTTCTTGTTCGTAACATGGTTAACCAGCGAGTGCAGATATTGGCAAAGTAGAACATATAAAGTCAGTAAAGACAAATATCTCCTCTACTTAATATAGTGACACACAGTTCTCCTGTGAGCTTGAGAAAAAAAAGGAGAAATATATATGTGACATATGACTTACAGAATCATAATTATAAAGATCAATGTGTATCTAAGCTAACAGTAATTTTGGTGAAAATTTTGTGGTATGCTCGGCTTGGTTATGTCTCTGGTGATTCTATAAAGTTAAGAAATTTCTGTTATGTTAGATTTTTTACTTTTTAGTGTTGATGCAGGTGTTCCTTGCGTATTTGGTGTTCTAACCTGTGAAGATATGGACCAGGTAATTCATGATTATGTATACATCTTATCAAATGCCCAATATTTTTGGATCATGTTTGTTTGGGCTTTTGCTTTTGTGCTTTTAGAAAAGCTGGCTAGTGGCTAGTTGAAAAGGCAAGCTGATGAAATTTGAATGTTGGCTTTTGTAATATATTTTTAGCTTTCAGCACACCAAAAGCGAGAAAAACAGCTCAGAATGTGCTTTTAAGCTTTTAGTTCATTTCATCCGAAGCTTGCTTTTCAGCCTTTCAGAACCTTGTTTGTTTCAGCTTCTTGCTTTTTAGCTTTTCTAGCTTCTGAACTTTTTGCTTTTCAAAATCCCATCTCTATCCGCTGCCATGTGTCCATTCAAAGTCTGTTTGAACTTCCATAGAATATCCAGCATTGCTTATAAGGCATCTGAAAGAAGGGGAAAAAAAAACGAAATCTACAAATTTAGCCGGTAGAAGTGGGAAACAAGCCTAGTGTCTAGGATTTCATCTGTGGCCGAAGTGTTGTTCATATTCCCAATCCATATGCTAGTAGATGTAACAAATTATGTTTCCATGAGTGCGTTATTTTGCTTCTTGCCAACCTGACTCCCCAGCTGAAACATTTGACACTATCAAACTTTTGCAGGCCCTAAACCGTGCTGGTGGCAAATCTGGGAACAAGGGTGCCGAAGCTGCTATTACTGCTGTAAGTGTCCGTTGCCTATGCAAATGCACCTGTATCTACTTTATCCTGACAAGCCCTCGTTTTCTGTAGATTGAGATGGCCTCGCTGTTCCAGCATCACTTAGCCTGAAATCCGGTGGACGCCGATTTCTTGGAGCAACCATCTTTCCTCCTGTCCATGGCTATCAGAGTTACTTTTAGCTAGTAGAGCTGTTTGCTGAAGGCAAGTGTTTAAGCTATTGTTCTACTGTAACTTTTAATCTTGTCCTGCTGCGGATTGGTTGTTTTTCCTTTGATTATTTGCAAAACTCAGAGCCATGTTCCTGTCACAGAATTGAGACAACGAATAATAAATTGTTTACAAGTGCGAAACAAGGTCGTAATAAAGCTTCATTACTGTGCTTCATCAAATTCTGAAGTTATTAAAATGGTGGAACATCCGGAAGGAAGGGATGGCTAAGGCCCCGTTCGGTTATTTCTGACTTAGACCAGGATTGATTTGGAATGGGAAGGATTCAGTCCTTCTCAATTCTCAAACTAAATCAAAATTTAATCTCCTTCATTCTTCCTTTAATTCAGCTCAATCCTGGCTAACCGAACAGCCCATAAGGAATAATCGACACTGTCAGGGCTCTTTAGAACGCAGAATTTTCAAAAAAAAAACTGTGCAGAAATTTTACAGAAATCAATTCAATTTTAAAAAAAAACGGAGAAATAAAAAAAATTTACTTCAATCAAGCCTCGGTTTGGCAACTAAAGGAAGGGCGCCACTCCAGTGGTGCACCTGACATAGATAGCTGAGCAATTACATCAACAGTATTTTGCCCTTTTGTTTCTTGGTTATAGGCTAACCTCACCAAGAAAACAAGAACGCCCGCCAAAAAAAGAGAAAAAAAAAAAGAGAGAAAAGAGCCTTTGAGTTGTGATTTGTGACTGCGTCCCAATTCGTCTCCCGTTCCCCTTCATCTTCCCCTTCTCCCTTACCAATTCGTCCTCGTTGCACTCGCATCTGGATTCTGCAGTCCACAAGAGCTGCTCATAGGGGTCGCGTGGTTCGTTCGTGCCCGCTGATTCGCTCGGACCGGCCGCTTGGGGTTGAAGGCGGGGAACCGGCGACAGGGCGCGGCGGGCGTACGCTTGGAGCGACGCTCGAGTCTTAACAGCTCTGCTTTGCGATGGGCTGTTCCTCTGCCTGGGATGGTACTCTGTCTCTGGACGGCTTCAACGCCTCCGCGACGGCGCTGATCAAGCGATGGGAGGAGATGGAGATCGATGAATCTCTTCCTGACTGGACATGGCGACCTAGCTGCAGAATCGGGGTGCCATCTGAGGTCTCTTCTCTGTGAAAATTTGTTGTTGTCGATTCCCTCTCTCACCAAAAAATAAGATTTCACAGCGTCGTCGCTGATGATTTCGCTTGATTTCTTTCAGGTTGAAGGATATCTAGCACTGGAAGGAGTGTACCGCAGTTGTGGAGAAGGCCAGGTGCAGTTTCTTTGCCAGTATGTTTTCATTTCTTTTTATTGGCGTAATAACTAGAAGATTTTTTCAATTCTTACCATCAAATACGTTAGCTTTTCAGTGTTTATCGTTCAACTCGTAAGCCTTTCAATCATTACCACTAAATACGTTTTTCACTTCAAAACATACCATTTTTTTATTGTTTTATATTATGTTATTATATTGTGTAATAATGCATTATATTTATTATATTATGTTTATTATACTATTATCATCACATAAGCTCAAATTTTGTTTATTTTAACACAATATAAAACTGCGAAAATAATTAAAATTTTAAAAGAAATAATATGTTTTGAAGTGAAAAACGTATTTAATGGTAAAAATTGAATTGAAAAGCTTACGAATTGAGTGGTAAAAATTGAAAGGTATTTGATGGTAAAAATTGAAAATTCTCAATAACTAGTAGCATGTACTAACTAAATTTTGCATCCCCGAGCAGATTGAGGAGAGCAACGAATTTGATGATGCAGACATCATAGCGGATGATTGTTGGGTAAATGTTCAGTCTTCTCTGATTTGCTTTGAACAATATAAGAGCAATGACTTTTCAATTTATGGTTTCAGTGACTTTTGTGCTTATATGTAGTACATGATATAGTTGAACTACTCATATCTTCAGAATACCTCTCAAAAGACATCAAGCTATATAAAGGCACGAATACATATCGCTTGTGATTCAGTCACTCAGGGTCATATACTGGAGGATATTAGGGGCAATAATTGTCCACCTGAATTCTATAAGTAACCTGTACTACTCCACTTATTGGTCCTTCATTTTGCAGGTTCAGAACTCTAGTGATGCTGCTCATGTTTATGATTTTCATGTTGTCTACAGCCACTCCTACAAGGTTCCAGTGCTGTACTTTCAGGGTCATCATTCCAGTATGCAATTTATCCACAATGCTGAATATTTATTTACTTTTATTGGTTTGTGTGACAGCATGCATAACATCTGTCACTTGTGTTTAGGTGGGCAACTACTAACTTTGGATGAGATAAAAGAAGACCTTCCTTCTAACTCGTTTAAAGTATTAAGCGAGTCAAAGTGGACATTTATTACTCTCGAGGTGTGACCAGTTTTACATGTAATTCTAGGTGACGGTTCATAAAAAGATGAATCTTGATATGCATTCACTAATTGTCGCAACACTTAGCAATTGAATTGTTCTTGCACTACTGCAGGAGCATCCCCACTTAGGCAGGCCATGGTTCACCTTGCACCCCTGTGGAACCAGTGACTGGATGAGGCTACTTCTTGAAAAAAGTGAAGTGACAGTTAAGGAAGAGACTCTGAAATATTTACCGGCATGGCTCTCAGTGGTAGGCCAGGCTGTAGCACTGAAAATCCCTCTTGAGCTTCATTGCAACTCCTAGATTCGTCAATGTTTACCCATTCCCATTTTTAGTATGTCCCCGTGCTTCGCCACGGGCGGAAGACAACTTCACATGATACACTGCTTTGTTTAATCTAGTGACACTATAACAATCCATAGTTATTAGCACATCCAATGTCTGTATTTTGCTACGGATAGAAGACAACTTGACTGATAGGAGAGAGAGGTGAACACATTTCCTACAAAATAGCAGTGGCTAGGAGACATCCATCTCCTGATATTGCAAAACAATGTGAACGTTTCAACAAAAAACACCCATGAACTTTGTTAATTATTTAACTACAATAATAGCATAGGAGTATATGCTAATTCATCTTCAGTAAACAGCTTAACAGACTATGTTCACACGCTAAAAAAAATTGCTTCCTTGAATATTCCGAGAAGAGAAAAAATCCAGCATCAGACAATAATGCAGGTCAAGAACCATTGACTGGGTTTCAAGAATCTGATGCGGAAAAGATAGCGCAATGAAAAATCAGCAGCCGTCATCAGAGAAATTTGTGTGGGAAGTAAATGGTGTTTAGAAAAAAAATGGAACTACAGATTAGACAGTATAAAATGCAAAACGCCATATTAGAATATAATCAAGAAATCTTCTCAATGCAAAATATCAAATAGAACCTAAGCAGCTTCTCCGTGGTTTCCCGTAATTAGAGTGATGACACAGTTCTCATATTTGTAACCTGATGAAATCAGTAAACATGTACAAATCTCTATTAAGTATCATTTAATAGATTGAATGAATAATCTCATTGTGACATGATTACAAATCAGGAAAAAATATCTGATTGCTACAGGTGCAAATGACATTATTAAAAGAGGAAAATAGAAGAAAGAAAGAACAAGAATGGAACTGACCTCCATACTCCTGTGTCTCTGAATACGAATTAGGCAAAACAAAAACCACTCTAGGCAGGCCTTCAAAATGCCAAAACAAGCAGGTTAACACAAAAGGAAATAAAAAAAATTAAAAAATCACAATTGTGAATAAAATGAATGAGCAAGACAAATATATCACAATTTTATAGCAATTTAGATATGTTCAAGTTCAGTAGGCCAAACTAACCAGGAAGCGAATACGAGTTTGAAGTACACATTTTTGCGAGTTTGCGTTTGCCTCAGGAGTTACCTGTGCTGGATGATGGGCGTCGTCCCTTGTCTTTCACGTGCAGTGCGTGAGCGGCAAGATGCAGGGGAGCTGCGGAGGCACACGGGCACCATGCCGAGGCTGCGGGAGCTGGCGGACGACACGCCCCAAGGCAAGCGCCCAGCTCGGGTGGTTCAAGACCAGGGATATACGAGGTCGCGGCAACAGCATGCCGAAACACAAATCCTGTGGACATGGAGAAGGCGTCGAGGCAACGTCCCCCGAGGCGCTCCCACAAAGAGCCGCGACAAAACGCGACGACGGCGGCGGGGGCGGGGTGGCCTAGCAAGGGTGCTCAAATGTCTGGAGACCTTGGGCAGCGGCATGGTCGGAGATCTTGGGTGGCGGCGGCGTGGTCGGGAGATCTTGGGTAGCTGGACTCACTGATGGTGTACGGGTGTGGTCTGCGCCATGGGAAAAGAGGCAGCAGCGGCAGCGGAAGAAGTAGCGGCCGGACTCGCCGCCCCGGGGAAGAAGGCGACAGCGGGCGAAAGAAGGCTGACTTTTTTTCGGATTGGAAGAATAGGGAGCGCGGCCGCTGAGTGGGCTGTGGCCTGTGGGACCCGCTTGTCGGCGCCAAACTTTGGGGTGGCGTTTGGTTGGATCGAGAAATGGTTGAATGGTTAGGATATAATATAGTGGATAAATGAATGGTGTAGATTTTTTTATTTATTTTTTTATCTTTAACCTAAGTATCATATCTAGAAACTCAAACACCGGTGCGGCCGTGTGGAGATGAGACACAAGTACGAACTCGTGCTTTTAGATGTGGTACAGATTTAAAGGTAAGTTATGCAGAGTTTACAAAACCGGTCGAAACTGGTCGGTTTTCGCAAAAACTGCTGAAATTGGTTCGGTATTATCGGATCATCGGTTTTCGCTAAAAACCGTATCGAAATATTGTAGCAAAACGGTAAACAGGCCGGTTTAACCAGTAAGTCAGTCGGTTTTTCTCAAAAACCGAAATTGAAACTTTAGCGGTTTTTAAAACCTTGAAGTTATGTATGAAGTGTTTGGCTGTGTATATAATGTCACTAATATTGGTGTCGCTTGTTCCATTTTGTAATGTGGTAAATGTCAAGCTTTCATTCCATTTGCTCTGGATCTGAAAAGTTTAAGCGCAAAACGATCTATCTCAATAAACCCATTTGTGCACTTCTTTCAGGAAGGATTACCAAATTGTTTTGATATTTCTTTCTTGGAGAAAACTTGAGGCAAAGATGCCCGGCTTCATCTGGAACATCTGGTTAATACTGGGCTAAGCTTGAAGTGCACAGAGCGAAGAACAGTGAGTGGCGGAGTGCGATGAGCCAGCAGAGACATTGAAGAGGAAGGGTTCGAGGCTCCTGTGGAGGCAGCTGGGAGCCGTGGGAGAGGGCAGAAGAGAGCTCGGCAGCGCCGGCCATTACGCTCAAATAACTGTATGATCTGATCATCAAAAGTCTTATGCCAAACGAAGCACCGATCGGGATCCCAGTGCTAGCTATACGTTTGACCCACCGCCGCTACAAGCAAAATAGCTAGGCACTTGATATAGTCAGCTAGCTCACTCACTCATGGCTTCCACGAGGACGGAGGCGGCGGCGCGGCGGGGAACATCGGCGGCACGGCGGAGAACATGGTGTTCTTGTCGATGGTGCCGACGCCCACGTCGCGGCTGCTTCTCGTGACGGCCACCAGCGCCGCCACGAGACCGGCGTTGCCCACCAGAGTCGGCTCGGACTGCCCGTGGTTGGCGCGCGCGTCCTTGAACCCGTCGTACTTGTCTGGTCCGCCCACCATCGCACCGGTGAGCACGTTCGGATCACCCTTCTTGCTGTTCAGCCACTGGCGCCCGCCCGTGCACGAGTACTTGACGTGGCTCTTCGGCGTCGACGCGCCCCGGTGGTGCACGTGCCGCGGGTACCTCTCGCCGAAGCCCACCACGTAGCTCATCTTCCTCGGGTTGTCACCAAGAATGTAGTTGAGCTGCTCGTGATGCGTCCCACACGTACAGAACAAATCAAGCAGTGTCATCAGTGATCAGAAACCAGCGAATGCAGTCGAGTTCATGACGTGATTTTACATGTTAATGTCCTGTGAATTACCTGAGACTTGGCAAAGGTGCGGAAGTCGTTGGTGGTCATGAAATTGGGGCCGCAGTACCATCCGGGGACGTTGACGGCCTCCATGTAATCGGCGTAGAGCGCGGCGAGGAAAGAGTTGGCGACGACGTATTGCAGCGGCTGCCCTCCTCCATGGTTGAACTGTGCGAGCCCGCCCTTGGTGAAGTTGAACGCGGCGAAGCGCGGCAGATACGCGCACATGTTCAAGCTCGTGGCGTTGTGGTACTTGAGGAGCGACTCCTCGTACGGGTACCCCGGGTTGAGGAACATCCGCAGCCGCGAGAGCAGCAGCTGCGCGCCGGGGACCTTGTTGTCCCAGCTGAACACGGCGAAGTCGAGGACGTCGGCGAAGGCGTTGGCGTTCCGGGGCGTGGCCGGGTCGGTGGCGAAGGCGACGTAGCTGACGTTGCCGGTGGCGTAGTACATCCACGCGGCGCTCCACATGTACTCGTCCCAGTAGCCCGTGGAGTTGTAGTAGGGCTCGATGTCGGGCCGGCCTCTGGAGTAGGTGGCGTGGGAGTTGCCGCCGGAGGCGCGCGCGAACTTGTACGCGGTGGCCGCGCCGTGGACGAGCTGCTTCGAGTAGGCCTCGTCGTCGCGGAACACGATGGACGCGGCCGCCAGCGCCGCGGCGATCTCGCCGCCGAGATCGGGGGCGGTGGCGACCGAAATGGAGGGGCGCTTGTACGCCATGTCCTCCGGACGGTTCCAGCAGTAGTGGTCGTCCGGCTCGGTGCTGTTGATCTTTGCATGACCCACCTGTAGCGCACAAAGCCAGATCAAGATCAGTACATGCGACGGCAGTGTGAACAAATTTAGCAGTCAAACTTCAGGATTTTGGAGATTTTTTTTTCAGATCATCAGTCACCTGAGCGTAAACATGATTGATGGTAGAAGCAGAGGAGTTGAAGGTGCGAAGCAGATAGTCCGTGCCCCATTTGATGAGCTCCCTCGCATGATCATACTCACCTACGGCCTTGTACTTGGCGCTGTACTCTAGCACAGACCAACTCAGCAGGGTCATGGAGAAAGCCATCGGGAAATGGAACTTGATGTTGTCGCCGGCGTCGTAGTAGCCGCCGACCAGGCCGCCCTTCACGTCCGTCGCATCGGAGCCGTCTGATAGACCTGAGTTCCCGCGCCAACTAATGCCGTTGTTCTTCGGCAGCTTGCCGGCTGTCACGAAAAAGGAGTCAACATGTTTGTCGGATGAATGCAACAATACACTACTCTACTGCACTATGTAATTTCCCTGTTCTTTGCCATTTATTTTTTCAACTATATAGTATAGTTCAGGCTAAGTATTAGTATAAGATATGAAACCCCAAAAAACTCCTATGAAAGGAGAAATCAACGGGTTGAGTCTTCTTGGCAGGTGCCTCTATATAAATGGCCATGATCTTTCACAAATATCAGGCCGTGTGTTTCTGCAGTGGCTTGAGTAGGCGACAGATAACATGACAGAACATTCTATTCGTTGTACTGCAGCTGCATGCAGACGCACCATGCACAGATGGAATGTCCAGCTGCATTCTGCATTCCTGATGTAATTCCATTCTAGAAATGTGCTCAAGGAAATTGCGATGCAAATTCCCCGTTCCTCAAGTACGAATGCAATGGTTGATCCGCCATCGGAGCTATAGAAATTAAGCAGTCAACAATTCGTTTTTTTTTTTTTTTGAAAACTCGATCGAAGAAGTGGACGAGCTACCGTGAACGTGAAGCTCTAGAAACGTGGATCGAAGATCAAGGAGAGTAAGAGGAAGCGTTTCTCGCCGGCTCACTCACATTTCTGGCCGTCGAAGAAGAGCAACGCCCTGCCGAGCGCCCTGGCGTACCGGTCCGGCGGCGGCGGGCCGTTCTTCCTGTGAGGGACGACGTACTTGGCGACGACGACGGGGAGGCCGACGAGGACGAGGCCGGCGACGAGCGCCCAGAACGCCCACCAGAGGACCTTGCGCTTGACGACGAGGCAGCCGAGGTCGATGCCCCGGTCCTTCCTCTTGGCCTCCGGCGGGCCCAGCAGCCAGCCCCGCCGCGTCTCGTCCAGCTCGCGGTGGTGGTGGTGGTGCCGCCGCACCCACAGCGCGCCGCGGTCCAGGTCCGTGGTCTGGCTGTGGTCGTCCTCCGTCGACCCATCGACGACGCCGATCTCGAATGACCCGCCCCAGTGGTTCCCTGAGTACATGGCGGCGGGCGCCCCCCTGCCGGTGTGTTACTTGCCTTGATCAATTAGCGCGTGGTGGTAACGGGGCCGGAGAGATGTATTTTCGTCGAGGGGGGGCCTTGGCGCCGTGTTGAGGACTGGATTACAATTCACACCGACCTCTCTGACCCAAACCCAAGTGCGTAACCTCGCTATTAAGACACAAGACGACCGTGCATCTCGTATCTTAATTCGGTGAGCATAGTTATGTTTGATCAAATGTGATCGTTTGATGTACGCGGCTAGCTAAATTCCTCCAGAACACGCTTAACTATATTTGATTTGTAGTTCTGAGAGTGAAGACGCAAAAACAAAACAAAACGCTGGGTTAGAGAATTATTTGCAGTGTTCTCGAGCACAACTCGTACTGAAATCCGATGTCTATAAAATTAGGCATTAAGTAATCCTCCTGGAATCTACAAATATTTAGATATAAAATATTAAGATAGAAATGAGGTGGGGGGGGGGGGGGACGCCAAAATAGTAGAAACGATAAATGATAATATCTTGGAGGTTTTAGGGCACAAGAAAATTTTAATCCATCTGTTATTGCGAAAGGCCCATTTTTAAGCAAAACCATGTTTTTTTTTTCTGGGCAAGTGGCAACCGGCCCAAATTCTAGCTTGCTGAACCTCCGTACAGGCCCTTCCCCTCCAAGAAAAATCAAGAGAAAGCTCCTATCTGGGCTTCCCATCTTGTGAACAGAAGGCCCGTCCACCCACAAACAAATGACACGAACAGAAGTACTTGTCACCACTCATTTTACAGTACGTCAAAAAAAAAAAAAACAGGTCAGAAAAATCCAAGTGTACAGATACAAGAGGGAGCGGAGCGTCGGCTCGTCAAGGCGGTTGGTACTGTCGGTGCCGAATAAAGAACTCTCCATGCAGTATGCACCCTATAATCAGCTCGCCGATCTGTCGGTGCCCGAGTTTCTTAATGATTTCCTCGTGGCGCGGGGTTAGCGCCGCTAACAACCCGAGAACGAGTTGTTTAGCCCGTGATGACTGATGGCCAGTGGCGCGTCCCTGTCTCCATACCGCGCAAATTTGGGTAGTATTATGTACTGTAACCGACGCCGCTTGATTGATCTGGATGATCGATCGACGACACAGGCAAAGGCTCGAGATTACACTTCACAGTTCTGTTTTCTTTCATGTTTTTTTTTGAGGAAAAAAAGTCCTATTCTGCAAAATGGTACAGTGACCAACAGCCAAACATTATGTCATGGTTGAGTTCATTTGCAATTTGTTACTGTCCGTGTAATCTAATTGCTTCTTGACCTGCACCGTATGTCCGCGTGGTATCTGAGTATAGCAAGTGGCTTCTCCGGTAAGACGTCGCTGTACAGAGCGGTCGCTCGCTGGAACACGAAACAAGCAGGCAGCAGCCAGTTGGGCTGAACATCGCATATGCGCGGGCGAGAATAAAAACAAATGAGAGGAGAGGAACGAGCCACTGCTAACTATAGCGTGTGCTTCCCCGTTCTTGCCTTGACTAGGGCGCGAGCGAGCGACCGACACAGCGCACATGGTTGTTGAGCTTGCAGTTTTGGGACCGTCCTGCCCCTGCCCTTGATCGGAGGAAGCGGACGCTCCCGTTGAAACTACTGGAAACTTGTTCATTTCACCGTTGTTTTAGAAGTGGTATCAATTCCGATTGAAATCAGGGTTCAGATTTAGACCGAGGAAGATGTGGCGGTTCTGACGACTGAATGTTGTAGATGCAGTTACCTCTTCCTGTACATTTTTCAGATCCTCGAGAGCACATGGAGTAGCTTCCGAAAGTTGATGCGGACAGATCGTTCGGCATGTTACCGACACCGGCGTGCATGCCAAATTGCTCCCCAGAATATTCAGCATCGTGGGAAAGCTCGATCTCCTACAGCGAAACGGGGATGCTGCATGCCAGCAATAGCAACAACTCATGCTGCGTGCCCCACACCAGGAGTCCAGGACACCACCTCGCGCGCCCGTGTAGCGCGGGGCAAAATGCTCCTGGGGGCTCGTCATCTTCACTCGGTTTTCGGGGGCCCTCGGTGTCAAGTAAGCGGTCCAATTCGCTGTGACCGCAGCTGGCTTTCGTTGGGAGCGTCGCTTTTCTAGAGACGGTGGGATGGATCCCAACGAGAGGATGCGAAAGGTGAGGTGGAATGGTTGACGGTATACTGTATTTGCAAAGTGTAACTCTTCATTATTCTTCTCCACACTTGGAAACACCACACGTTATATGGATACGAAATATCCGCTTCTTGTTGGTAACCACAGCAGCAGCAATCAAACCATGTATAAGTGTATAACAAATCACGCCCTCAAACTCGTAGAAAATGAATGAAAATGATAATTGTGGAAAGCCCAAACCACCCTCCTGCCTCAAGTTGCAGCGAGGTGAGTATCGTTACACCGGAGAGCCACATTGTTAGCCGTAAGTTCAAATATTATTGATTTTAAAGTCATGCTTTTAACTTATTTTACTTATATGCGTGAATTTAAAGTCGAACTCTAGAATTAAAACCTCACGTTCACACTATAAAATTTCAACAAAATTCACTAAAATTTGATGAAGAATATTCTAAACAATAGTGAGTTCTTTTGTATAAATTAGTAAAAATAGAAGAAACATAATAATGTTGCGGACTTTTGTGGGTTGTTGCGGACATAGCCGCTTGTCCAGTGAGTTTAGTGAACGGATCATTGTTAAGCCGTGAAAAAAATAACATTGATCCACAAAAATCACTAATATATATTTTACGATGCGAAAATATAGATTTACAAAAATACCCGCACCACTTGCATCTTAGACTCGTGCCCTGCCTCTCCCGTGTCCCGGCCTCCCCCAAGCAAAGCAAAGCAGAGCAGAGTAGTATAGCCGGAGCCGGATCCGGGTCCTCTGAATTGGGCCTAAAAATTTAGAGTACTGTAGCACTTTTTACATTAAATATGTAAGAGGTGTTACAGTACCTACATTAATACTCTTATGAAAATTATTTTTAACAAATTTTTGTAGCAATTTTATTGTTCAGCCGACACTGTTCACGAGCATTGTAGCATCAAACCTTCATCGTTGATCTCTGATTGGATGGTTAAAAAATCAAACCTAATTCATTGCATTGTAGTTACGGTGAATTTTTAGCCCCAATTCAGGAGAACTCAATCCGCCGGAGCCGGAGCCGGGGCAGGGCAGCACCCAGTGCCCACCCCCGCGAGTCAACCACCGCCCCCTAGCCATACTCTTCAAAACGCCCCTAGCCAGCCTCCTGCCTCAGTCCTCGCTACCTCCCTGCCTGTCCCAGGCCAACGCGGCCGGCCCTTCCATGCTCTGCTGATCCATCCACCCGCGATCCAAGCAAAGGCACAGGCCGCAGCTGAGCCGGGCGCCAGCCGGCAGCGTCAGCCATGTACTCGGCCAACCACTGGGGCGGGTCGTTCGAGATCGCGGCCGACGGGGCGGCGGAGGACGACCACAGCCGCAACATGGACCTGGACCGCGGCGCGCTGTCGGCGCGGCAGCATCACCACGAGCTGGACGAGACGCAGCAGAGCTGGCTGCTCGGCCCGCCGGAGACCAAGAAGAAGGACAAGTACGTCGACCTCGGCTGCGTCGTCGTCAAGCGCAAGGTCCTGTGGTGGGCGTTCTGGATCCTCGTCGGCGCGTTCTTCCTCATCGCGCTCCCCATCATCATCGCCAAGTCCATCCCGCACAAGAAGCCGGGGCCGCCGCCGCCCGACCAGTACACCGAGGCGCTGCACAAGGCGCTGCTCTTCTTCAACGCCCAGAAATGTGAGTGGACAAGGCGTCCTCCCCTGCTTCCTTACTACTACTAGCTCTTCTTGATCTTCTTCCCCTGTTTCCTCATGAAGCTACTACTGCTTCCTCAGCTGAATTTTTCCCAGCTTTTGAGCGCTGTAGAGAGAGTGAATCCTTGCAAAATTTGATATACCATCTCTGATCGGTAGTATCGTGTGGATCTGCCATTTCATCGGAACTTCGAGGCTGCCGCGTCAAATTTCTTGCCTCGAACTTTGTTGATCAGTCATCATTCATCGCAAGTGCACAGTTAGTTAGATGGCGATCCAATCATCCAAAGCAGTAAGAGCCCATGCAACAACGCGCAATACTACAGCTGTGCACAGCTGCAACCCCACTAGTGGAATGTTCTGTCCTGTTCCGTGGCACCATCCCTTTATTTGCAGAAAGCGAGCGCCCGATCTAAATAGAAATCGCTGAAAGCCTCATTGCTATTGGCAAGAATCTTGGCACGTTCACCCACATGCAGGCCACAACCCGCAAGTTGATTCATCTGACAACTCCGCTTCTTCCTGACAGCCGGCAAGCTACCGAAGAGCAACGGCATCAAGTGGCGCGGGAACTCCGGCCTGTCGGACGGCTCCGACCTGACGGACGTCAAGGGCGGCCTCGTCGGCGGATACTACGACGCCGGCGACAACATCAAGTTCCACTTCCCGATGGCCTTCTCCATGACCCTGCTCAGCTGGTCTGTGCTGGAGTACAGCGCCAAGTACAAGGCCGTGGGTGAGTACGATCATGTGAGGGAGCTCATCAAGTGGGGCACGGACTATCTGCTTCTCAGCTTCAACAGCTCTGCTTCTACCATCGACAAGCTCTATGCTCAGGTAAACTGTCGAGGAAATAGTAGGCATTGCTTAAATTGGTACTGAATCTGAACTTTTACTTGAAATGACGTGCAGCGTGTCCAAGAGATTGGCCAATAATTAGATTAGCACATAATTTGCTTATATTGCTACTAAAACTACAATTTGTTCGTATAGTTTATTGGTAGGCACAGCTAACAATGATTGACTTGCCACGTTACTTAACAATACGGCCGATTGCTTCGTCTTGTCTGTGATCTAGAACATGACAGAGCACATGGTAACATCCAAAAAACAGCCAAATGCAGCAATGCTACAATCGCCGTAGTAAATTTTTGGTTGCTAGCATCTCGTATGTCCTAGTAGCATAAAAGATTTCTTCCCCCCATTCTGAGAAGCAAATCACGAGCTAGAACATCTACAAACATGTGCACAATCATGGCAGTATTTTTCCTTAATCGCATTTCTGATGATTATTACTGGCGCGATGTGTGTTTGTGGCGATGTCGCGTATTGATCAGCTATATCTTGCTTGCTCCAGGTGGGTGCGGCAAAGGTGAACGCTACCGCGCCGGACGACCACTACTGCTGGAACCGTCCGGAGGACATGGCGTACAAGCGGCCCGTGATCTCGGTGAGCTCGGCCCCGGACCTCGGCGGGGAGGTCGCGGCGGCGCTGGCGGCCGCGTCCATCGTGTTCCGAGACAACCCCGCGTACTCGAAGAAGCTGGTGAACGGCGCGGCCACCGTGTACAAGTTCGCGCGGTCGTCGGGCCACCGCACCCGGTACTCCGCCGGCAACCCTGACATCGAGGCCTACTACAACTCGACGAGCTACTGGGACGAGTACATGTGGAGCGCGGGGTGGATGTACTACGCGACCGGCAACGCCAGCTACATCACCTTCGCGACGGACCCGCGGCTGCCCAAG
>BCLG01003017.1:0-29463 GCA_001602295.1 Zoysia matrella
TGGTCCTGGTGCTCCTCCCATGTTCCTAATCATAACAAAATCACCACAAGGATTTAGTAGTACCCCATTCTGAGAAGAACTACTATAGACAGTGAGAAATGACTTGACCTGATAATTAAGTTGACGCGCTCGAGCTCGTGTCATGGGTCCTTCTTGTGCAATTGGTTTGGCTGTGTCTGTGGAAGTGATGTCCTCATCACATTCTATACAATTTTGTGATAGGTTTGAATCTGTTCAACCTTAATGTGTTCATGTGCATTAGTAACCACTATACAAGTTATGGGATGTGGATCCAAAGTAAGTGAGATTGAAGCAAATTCATTATAAGTCTACAAAAATGGTGTGAAAAAATATATATATATACACAATAGTTCATATATAAATAAAAAAGGTTGAAAATCATATAAAATATTAAAAAAATAAACTTTTACATGGAAATTTTACTAGTGCAAGCGGACCTCTTTAGGAACGGCCTGAGGTAGTTTAGTGCAGGCGGCTTTCATTAACACCCGCCTGCACTAAGTGACTAGTGCACGCGGTTCTTATTAAGAGCCGCCTGCACTGTTAGTTTCTCAATTAAACAAATATTTTTTTTGCTTTGAAATATATATTTTTGTTGAAACTTCAGCTGCATATAAAGTGTTCTATGAAAATTGTATAGCTATGAAAATTCCATGCTATACAATTTTCATGATAGGTTTGAATCTGTTCAACCTTAATGTGTTCATGTGCATTAGTAACCACTATACAACTTATGGGATGTGGATCCAAAGTAAGTGAGATTGAAGCAAATTCATTATAAGTCTACAAAAATGGTGTGAAAAAAAATATACATATATACACAATAGTTCATATATAAATAAAAAATAGGTTACAAAATCATATAAAAATATTAAAAAAACTTTTACATGGAAATTTTACTAGTGCAAGCAACCCACTTTAGGAACCGCCTAAGGTAGTTTAGTGCAGGCGGCTTTCATTAACAACTGCCTGCACTAATTGATTAGTGCACGCGGTTCTTATTAAGAGCCGCCTGTACTATTAGTTTCTCAATTAAATAAAATGACATACATGGAAAAAGTATTATTTTTTTTACTGCAAGAATTTTTTTTCTCAAAACTCAACTGTACTTCTGACTGTTTCACAAAATTTCCATTATATAAACTTCTACTGGGACTGGATGTAGTATTTGTAGTGCTGACTGACGACACATATGTGAGGTGACGTTTGCTCACAGCTAGTGCCACCGTAGGTCCTTCATGGTTTCCTCTGCCTCAACAAGTGAGGAGTAATATAAGTGAGAACCAAGAAGTACACTGCTGCCACTGTCACCGGCCTTCCCACTTTCAATTGCCCGGGCGCTGCTACTTTTTTTGAGCTAGCTTTCGTTCTTCTGTGAATGTAGAGGAGCTTAAAGCCCTCTCTGAGATTGAAGGTGACTTGAATATTCTCTGGCCTCAAATGGAAGATGCTTATCGCAAGAGCATGGAAGTCGCCGGCATGGAGAAGGGCACCAAGATGCAGGGACATTGCGGCACCGAAGCAGAAAAGAAGGCGTTGAACATTCGAGCAGCGGTCGCGGCCGCGACCCTTCAACATGCCGATTAAGGCGGCAGCGCGGGAGCTCAACGGCGACCGGACCAAGGCCATGGCAGTCATGTTGGAGCGGACCAAAAAGATGATCGAGGAGAATACTGCATTGATGCTGGATGAGAAGACCAAGGTGCTGAGGTAGGCGTGATTCAAGGACAACTTCAAGAGGAGGAGGCTCATGAAGATTCACGGTGCATGCTCAGCGATGACTCAGCTCGCTGATGCTAATCAATGAATATTAGGCGCTTTTAAGTTTGATCGTAGGATTTATAGTGTAGTTGTAGTGTTAGCTAGAGGCATGACCATAAGGCCAGGACTGTCAATTAACACTCAGCGTAGCAGGACCAAAAACATGGCAGGATTGTTCAAAAGACAACCTTTCATCCACAAGCAGGTTTATAATATTACATAATTAACTTACATAAAGGTTCGATATCTACTTATAAATAAAGAGTACACTGCGTTACACAATTTTTTCTTTGCCATCTCCTCGGACGTAGGGCATCACATTTTTATCAATGGTTCGTTCCACGAGCATGATGTTTTCTGGATTTGTAAAAAGCGTCATCTCATCATATTTGTTGTAGTCCTCAACATCATCACCTATATTCTCCACTCCAATAATTCTTTGCTTTCCTGAAATAACAATGTGCTTTTTATCATTTGCAGGGTCAACTACGTAGAACACCTGTGCAACACGATAAGCAAGTATAGATGGTTGTAACTCTTTTTGTATCGACTGATGCCACATGTCGGATATTTTTCCATAAATTCATACTCTTTGCGATACAACACACAGTGGTTTGGACACGTATGTATTTTTTTCACACCAAGCGACAATGGACATATAAGCTTCTTAGCTCTATAAGTGGTGGTTGGCATCTTGTTTGGCTTTGGAAGTATTTTTGCTAGCAGACTCAAAAGCTCTGTGAAGCTATTATCAGACCATCCACTACTGGCTTTAAACTTTAGAAGTTCAAGCACAGCACGCAATATCGTGAACTCTTTATCACATCCCTTTGATTCCTCATACAAAAGGTCATTAGATGCCTTCTCCAAAACTTTCATATTATCTAGACCTCTCTCAACCCCCATAGATGTTAGCACTTGCGGTTCAACGTGGCGCAACAACTCCTCAAAGTCAAACAGAATATCATCTTCTTCATCGTCGTTGTCATCATCATGATCCACAGTATCAAGATCCATATTAGGATGATCGGTGTTGCATCCAACTGCCACAACGTCTGGACAATCCACTTGAGACATATCTTTTTCCCCATGTGCTGTCCATATTGTGTAATTCTTCACAAAACCTTTCTTGATCAAGTGTGACTGGATCACTAAAGTATTTGGCTAGGCAATGTTGTTGGCGCAATCAATACATGGACAAAATATCTCATTTCTTTTTTCTATCTTAGCATGATTCTTGGCGGCTTCGACAAATAAAAAAGTATTTTGAAGAAACACAGGAGAAGGTCTTGGTGCATTGTACATCCATGCTCGATCCATTCTTTATTTCAACCTACGCATAATTTTATAGATTTAATTAAATAGAATACTAATTACATAGACATACACGTGATAAAGCACTAATTCTTTACTTACCTACCTTGACTACTTGACTCCCTTATTTTTTGCCTTTTGAATCTCTTCATTTTAGAACAAAATTAAAATTTGCATCTTGTGTACAACATAAATGTAAACTTAGAAGGTTAAGAATTATCAAAATATTCTAAATTTTAGTCAAAATAAATCTTTTGAAATGGCAAAAGCATGAGGAACCCTAGATAATGAACATTCTAGGAATTAGAGCACAAAGTACACTTTATCTTGAAAAAGATTATCCTAGAGAACAAGATTCAAAAAGTTAAGCCAATATAAATCTCCTAAAATGGCAAAACGTTGAGAAACCCTAGATAATGAATAATTAAACAATTAGAGCACAAATCAAACCTAAATTTGAAACAAATCAGAGGAGGAGCAAGAGTTTAACCTAAGGAAAAGTTTGCAAAAAAGATTCGCGAAGAAAACCTTCCCCTCCCATTGATCGGTTTTCGCCAGCCGCCGCGCATGCGCTATTTTGCTTGCGTCGCGCGAGAAACAGGGCGGCCGATGGGCAATATATATAGAAGAGGGTTTTAGTGCAGGCGGTTTTCCTAACAACGACGCTTGTACAAATTTGGAAGCGGTTTTCTTAGGCAACCGCGTGTACTAATACAATTAGTGCAGGCGGTTGTCTAAGAGAACAGCGTGTACTAATAACATTAGTACATGCGACTGTCTTAAGTTGCCGTCTGCACTAATATGGACCTTAGTGCAGGTGGTTCCTTATGACAACCGCCTGCACTAAGTCATTAGTGCAGGCGGTTTTCTTTGCGAGTCCCATGTTTTACTTAGTGCAGGCGGCTTGCTGCTGTCAACCGCTTGCACTTTCATGGGGGTGTCGGGATAAACCCTTTTTGTAGTAGTGAGTGCTCGGCCTTCGGCAGCTTTACAGCCCTGTTCACCAAGAACACTACCAAGTGAGAAATCCTGTTGTTGCTGCATCACCCGCAGCTGCAACAATACCTGATGAGATTATGAGGATCTTTGAGTCACCAAGTGATGCATTCAAATACCCATGTGGCCTCCACCTTTTCAAGCATGTCATGGAGCATGGTGGACTCAAGATTCGAATCTGTACATTGGAGAAGATGAGCTTGAGTCAACGACAACTCTAATTCGAGAGGGGGATGATGATGAGAACATCTCTTCATTGGATACACACAATGCTCCTCCACCTACTATAGATGGTCCAATCACAAGAGCTCGTGCACGACAACTGAATTTAAAGGTGAGCTCGTTTTTAAACACATGTCTTCTTTTCTATGAGAATAGATTGCTATCTAATGAATTTATCATGATTAGGAACATCCAGAGAGGGTCAAGGAGATCATAAATAAGGACTTGAGATGCTCAAAATCAGCAAGACACGTCCAACCCCGGAGGAGATTTAATCCAACACGGAGTCGAGTTGGCCCCGGGTTCCAAGAGCAGTACGCACTAAAACGGATGCCCAAGTCACATACGAACTCCGTTTTGGATGTTCTAGCTATGAATGGAAAGCTAAAAAGGTAATCTTTTAAACGACAGCAGTCTCATCTTCAAATTCGACCGGAATCAGTAGGAATTATTAAAACAAAATGACATCCAGAAACTGCACTGGTGCTGCGACACTATCTTTTGGCCTTTGGGCTGTGTATGTTTTCTATGCCTGTTCGTATTAGGGTTTGCCCCTAAGGACGCCTGAAATTCTATATAATCAGTAGCCACCATCATTAGGTTTAAGTTTTTTCTTAGTTTCATCTAATATCAAACAGTCGTTTGACGGTTTGTTGGTTTCTAACTTCGTGAGTTTAATTCAGATTTCGCAATTGAGTTACATTCTTTTTTGTTCTTGCTTGTGTTCTTCGATTCACTGGTTGAGATTAGCCTTTCTGGCGAGGTCAACCGTGTGTGCACGGTTGATAACCAAAGGAGAAGTGGTGTTACGATTGCGAGGTTTAAGTCATGTTAATTTGAGGCCGGATCGATTGTGTGTTGCATCTCCACCAAATCGAGAGTTACCATGACCTGCCGGAAGATCGGAAACCATGTACACATCAATACTTCATCAAGAAGATGCATGTGAGTGAATGCCATGATAGACCTGTCCAATACAGACCTGTCCAATACAGGCACATCAACGACATCCTAAAGGAGGCACGGTGAGTTGATCTCAAAGCAGTAGAAGAGGTTGAAGAGGAAAGCATTATTGATGGATACAGAAGAGCCATCCTGTTACAGTGAGGCAGCCAGGCAACCAGATTGGGAAGACGTAATGAACAATGAGATTGAATCAAATGAGAAGAATTCAGCGTGGTCTCTATCAAACCTTCTGGTTGGGTACAGTAGAATTGGGCTCAAATGGGAGTATACGCTAAAGAGGGATTCTGAATGTTAAGTAATCAAGCACAAGGTGAGATTTGTTGTAAAAGGCTATGTGCAGTGCCAACGAATTGACTTGGCGCAGGAAGTTTTGCACCGATTGCTCGCCTTTACACTATGTGTGTCTTACTTGCTCTGGCAGTAAATCGTGGTTGGCAGCTTCAACCCTTAGATGTCAAATAAGCATTCCTTAATGGCAAATTGGAGGAAGAAGTTTAAGTTATCCAGCCTGAAGGATTCACGGTGAAGGGGAAGGAGCCGATGGTTTACCGCATGCACAAGGCTCTCTATGGACTTCGGCACACGCCGCGTATCACACCCCCATTCCGGGGCGTTTTGCATTAACTTACCAATCATAGGATTAGAAGAGTGAACATGCCATAGAGTGACAACATCGCACAAACATGACAGATTTAATATATGCGATGTCCAAACTACAAGGTCCAGCATACAAGTCATAGATTACAACTAGGGAGTTGATCACTTCAACCCTTATTCAAACACAACAGCACGAACACAACAACTTGAGCACAAAACGAGGCTTCTAAACATCGTCGCCATCAACGCCATCTTCTTTTTCTTCTTCTCTCTCACCTAAATGATTTTCAGCAAGGGGTGCATACTAGAAGTACTCAGCAAGCTCTAACAAGAGAGGGGTATAAAAAGACATGCATAGTATATTGATTAAAGGGACGGCAGGGGTTCTGTTTTCAGCATAAAGAAAATTTCATGCGTGGGTTCCCTATAGGACAGATTTCAAAACAGCGGAGGAAAATCTTTCTCTCTGTAATATTTAATTGGTGGACCTGTGGAGGAACTTAATCCACTCCATCAGTTCCCAACTTTTAACCAGGCGCAGGCACATCTCCATGATGTTCTGAGGCACTTAGCTAGCACATCCACGAGCAGCTACACCCAATCACACCTGAAGGAGAAATAAAATCTAATCGTTATGTACCCAAACATTAGTGTGCCAATACCGAGACAACGGCCGTCCCGGAAGGTTATTTACACACTGCAGAGGTTGTACACTGCACCCACAGGTTATGAGTCCTTTCACGAGCAAGGAGTGCACAGCGCCTACTCCAACTTACATGTAGGTCTCCACCGATTTTGCCCCAGACGCATCCAAGGGCTATCCGTCGGGGTTACTACCACCCGATGATGCGACGGTGTACATTCCTGGAGCCGAATCATGGGAATGCTAGTCCATGTCTTCTCCTGGTCCCCTTCTATACCGGCACATAAACCAAAACCAGGGACTATATCCGTGGCTTACGGTCCCATGATGCGGGATATTACTTTGTCAAAAGCCAGACCGTGAGCATCTCGCATCTTTTCTTGGCCTCTTGTGTCATACTGACCTCCTAGCGGTTCAAAGTGGTTTACCAAAGTAGGAGGGGTAAGTCCCGCCCATATCGGGTTCTGTGGTTGCACAAAATCACTAAGTCAAGCGCTAACGAACCGGTCCTCATACAACAGGGGCGGCGTACTCGTTGATCCATGGCAGGTGGACTGGACCAAAGCATAATCACCTAGCTCAACACTTTTGTGAGACCCGCTCCACAACCATGAATCTTTCCCCCATCTTCACCTACACGGGTTGCTAGTTCCCTCCCTGATTTTGCTTTACTCACACCTCCAAACTCACCCTTTAACACTTTTCGCAAAACAGGTAGTTGTATGGTGGTGTATACTTTTGAAAAACAGGTCCTAACATTCTAGTTACAAGGCAACTTTCCGGTCATTAAAATGTTCAACGAACAGAGTTCCTATGGTTAACAAGGGTGCGTTACCAGCGGTTTACAAGGGGTACTCTTATTACGATCAGCAAGTAACTGACATTAATATAAGTACATTCAAACAAGTAGGGTATTTATCTACACAACGTTTTTGCGTAAAGAAAATAAAG
Organism: Zoysia matrella; assembly: GCA_001602295.1. Classification (NCBI taxonomy): domain Eukaryota; kingdom Viridiplantae; phylum Streptophyta; class Magnoliopsida; order Poales; family Poaceae; genus Zoysia; species Zoysia matrella. The sequence goes on from BCLG01003017.1 coordinate 7,472, forward strand.
GTGCAAGTAACAGGCCCTATAGGTATGAAGCAAATCATGGGTTCAGTATGATCAAAGGGTTAGAGCTTGCCTTCGGTGGCGTCCTCGAGCTCCTCTTCGTACTTCGGGTTGTCAGCTTCTCCTTCCTCGGGTTCCTCATCAGCTACACGCAACAAACAAACAGTTAAGTCTACTGCTAAGAGCGAATGAAAGAGCTCAACGAAGAAAACTTGAGAAGCAACATCCTTAAGGATTTGGGGTTTCGGAGTGTGGAGTTCGTAGGGCCGAGTCCAATGATACGAAGATCGCTGAAAACGGGGCTGTGGTGAAGTGACAGTGAGGCAACAAGGTGTCATAGGCCGGAGTCAGGAAAAATCCCGTGGACACGCGGTCCGGCTCATGTTCACAGTCACTGGACATGAGCAGTGTACAACGGAGGAAAAACCTCGTGGACACATGGCCCGGCCAGTGTCCTCAGCTGCTAGGCGTGTGCGATGTGAAGTGGAGTGAAAGTCCCATGGATACGCCATCCAGCCTGTTTCCACGGTCACTGGACACGCGTGAGTGTGGTATGGAGAACGGGTCTCATGGACACAGCGCTCGGCCCGTGTCCGTGGCTACTGGACACACGCGGGCACGAAACGGAGAACGAGTCTTGCGGACACAGCGCTCGGCCCATGTCCACGGCCACTAGACACGCTAGGTGCGTCGTGGGGAATCAAGTCTTGTTGACACACTGCTTGGCCCGTGTCCACGTACGGTCTCTAGGCGTGCATAGCTGGGAGGTGGGGAGCAAGTCCTGTGGTCACATCACCTGGCTTGTGTCCACAGCCACTGGACGCGTGCGGCCGTGATGTGGAGAACGAACCTCATGGACACGAGGTTCAGCCAGTGTCTTCGGTCGTTAGGCGGGTGCATGCGTGCGGTGGGGAAACGGGTCCGGTCTACACGTAGTCTGGCCAGTGACCACGGCTTTTGGACACTTCCGGGTGCGACATGGTGGTTGAACATTGTGGACACATAACCCGGCCAGTGTCCACGGACGTCATGCGTGTGGGGCTTCGGGCGAGTGCGAGGAGGCATAGTCCGCGGCAGGCTCGCTGCTACCGGCGGTGAGCCAGGCGGACGGCCCATTGTAGAGCTAGTGAGCGGCTCCTAGGTGCAGTGAACGTGGAGAAGGTCTTCCCCGGGCTTGCGGTGGCACCATTGTGGCTGGCACCGTGAACCAGGTGACGGCATTGCGACAGCGCTCGTCGCGCGGCCACGGGGGTCGCACGACGGCTCCTTTGTGACTTTGAGCGTGCTCAGGGGTGGAAAGTGGTGCTGTGGAGCGGTGGAGCAGGGGCGGAACACCATTGGTTCCCGCTAATTCGAGGGTGGCCGGCGGCGGCCGGTTTTGGGAAAGAAGGGTGAATTTTCGGAAATGCGCGGTGTGAGAGGGAGAGAGAGAGAGAGCTGGGCTTGTGGAGCGGAGCAGCAGGGTTATCTGTTGGTTTGGCCTTGCATTTTATAGGTGGGATCGCGCATTGAAGGCGTATCTCTAAGAGATCAGCCGTGTGGTATTGAGCAAGGCACGTGGCGAGTGGTGTCTGTGGCATGATGCACTGGTGGCGTGAGGGAGAGGCGCGGCTCGTTGCGGATTGTCTGGCCAGCGCCGGGAATGATTGCGCCGAAGTAATGCCATGACGGGACAGGGTAGAGGCCGAGTTCACTCGAGTGTCGGCTGTCCCGAGAAGCCCTGGCGTGTGAGGAGTGACTTCGCCGCCGAGCGGCGTAGCGGGCCGAGCTCCACTGCGGCCAGGCGGCAATTGGCGACGCGAGTCGCGCGAGCGGCCACATGGCGCCCTTCCGTTTGGGGTGAAGCGCTATGAGGCGTTATGAGGGTGACACAGCTGTGGCTCGCAGCCGGTGACACCGACACGCGAGGATCCGACCAGGATTTGGCTGGCAGCGCGGGTTGGACGGCTGCGCGGCCACGGGGGTAAGCCGCCAGGTGGAGGGCGACGTCTGGCGGTTGCTTCTGCCATTGGGCACGTGCGTGAGCTGGGGTGGAGCAAGGCGGGCAGGCGTGCGCGCTGGGCCGACGCCGTTAGCCTGCCCTCGGGCCACAGACGACGGCGGGGTGAACTGGAGCAGAGTAGAACAGGGGCGAGCGGGGCTGTGGCAGGGGAGAGCTGGAGTAGGGGAGGGACAGGGGAAGGCAGAGGAGGACAGCCAGCGCGGTGGACACGGTGCCCCACCCGTGTCCACGCTAGGGGACGCGCACCGGTGCCAGGCAGAAAAATGGCGTTGTGGACACGGCGCAGGCGCGGCTCGGGGAAAAGGCCCCTGAGGTCACACGGTCGGCCCCATTTCCAGGCAACAAGTTTTGGGAACCCAGCTAAGTTGCTTCTCAGGAAAAGAAAGAACACCGAGCAAAACAAATGAACGCAAAAACCAAAGGGAAACTCAGCAGAAAAGAAGAAAAGAAACAGGCACTTTCACTTCCAAGTTTTAAAAGTTTTCCAAATTCCCATTTTCTACTTCTTGATTTAATGAAGTTTTCTTGAAAATTGAAAAGAGCTAAAGGTGAGGCAGAACTCAAATACCATGCGAACTTTGATTGAATTTTGAGGGTGTGACACCGTGCGCATAGAATGCGCATCTTGACGGTTGCCTGAAGCGTCTTGGATTTGCATGGACTGCACAGAAGTAGGCAGTGTATTCTCGAGGAACATAAAACACAAAATTCATCTCTGGAATATATGCAGATTGTCTGATAGTAACCGGTCAAGAACACACTGCAATTGAAGAATTCAGGAAGCAGATGATGGAAGAATTCAAGATGAGTCACCTTGGGCTCCTACAACAGTGGAATTTGCATCAAGCAAGCTGCATAAAGGTGCCGGAGAAGTTCGGGATGGTGGACTGTAACTCTACTAGAGTTCGAATGGAACAAAAATTGAACCTGCACAAGGATGGTGAGGGACATCCCGTAGACACCATGGAGTATCGTGGGATCATCGGGTGTCTCACGTATTTGTTGCACACTGTAACATTTCTATTATTTTCAAATTTCAAATTCAAATTCAGTTATTCAAGTGGAATTTCAAAACTTAAATAATAAAAGTGTTTGAAATCTGAGAAACAAAGATCGTACTTTAAAGTGATTGAAATTCTTGAATTCTCTGAGAAACAAAGATCGTACTTTAAAGTGACTGAAATTCTTGAATTCATACAAAGTTGATAAGGTCTCATTCAAATTTAAAAGGGCCCAATTGTTATTCCTTAGTGATTACTTATATTCTAAATTCTCTAGATAAAAATCCAATTCCAATTTCAACTTGATCCCAAAACAAACGTTGTTCATCTTGCAATGTTCTATCTCCCTACAAAGTTGCAATTTGTTGGGAGCGGTATGTATTTCTTTCACATCTCAGAACATAGCTGAATATTGTGATTTTCAACAATTCAGAATCTCCTTAATGGATGGCTATTTTTAAAATGGAGTATCTTCCGGTTCCCTTGAATCGATCTGTGCGTATAGGCTAGATTTGAAAGTACAGGTTGAGAACAATTTCACCAAATTTCACTAAAATCGAAGTTCATTTGCTAATTGTTTTTATGGCCCCAAAGTGTTAAGTGTTACGTTCGGCTGGGGCCTTGCTGTAACGTGGGGACCACTAGTTAGTCGCCTCCCCACCACCTCCTTCCTCCTTCCTTCATAAGAGCAACAGCAATGTTAAGTATTGACTTTGGCAATAGATGTCAGCCAGCAATAGTTATTTTGATTTCCACAATGTGCAGCAATAAACTAGGTCCCACATATTGATTAAAAAATCATCTTTCCTACCAATGGTTGGTCTGTTCTCTCTCTCCAAAGAATCTCCAACGCCATGCATTAAAGAAGGAAATTGCTTTTTTATTGTTACAACCGGGTAGCAACGCTACTATCAGCATTTGTTATGACCGGAGCTAGAACCGGCCTTCACAATGTCAATTCGCCAATAGGAGTTTAAAAAAAAAAATCGGCAATAGGAGTCTTTGATACCGATTTTATTTCTTCATTGTGGATGTCTAAGGCAGCATGCCTCCCTCCGTATCAACCAGACCACCTCCCATCCATCTTCCTCGTCGAGCAGTTGCGCCATCGCACCCTCAAACCTCCACCACAACCTCCGTTCCATCCGCAGGGCGAGGAGCTCGAATTTGAGCTTTTTCCCAATCTCGAGCTTTGAAGCCGCCGGTCCAATCCCCTTCAAAATCTGCAGCAATCCGAGGTCTAATCTTCGATTCATTTCAAAGGGAGCTAACTCGCCCTGTACTTCTTCCTATGGAGCAATCAATCAAACGATTTGTAGCCAGATTCGCAGGAAATCGAAGCTTTGTCGTAGCCATTTTTTGAATCCGCACCACCTCGCCATCGACCACCCATCCCTGCCGCCTCTCGACATCAACAAGTAGCACGCCGGCCTTCCTCTCATTGCCGTGGAGATGTGGAATCAAGTATCCTGGAGTTTGGTCCAGCCATTGAGGCGCCCGTCGCGGCCGAACATCGTGCCGGGCCGCCCTTCGCAGCCGGCCCATCTCCAGTGAGCGCCACGTCTCGTGACCTTCCTAACGGGCTCCCCATGTCCTGCCGTCGCGTAGGTACTGACCTTGCGGCCCTAGCCCCAGCAGCTCGACGCCAGCGAGCGCGCCGCTGCACGCTGGCCACCGCCCGCCATTGCCGAGTTCGGCCAATTCGGCCCAGCCGCCGGATTCCGTGCGTCCATGGGCTGATCCTCAATGGCACCCCCTGTGGCCCGTGGTGTGGCGCAGCAGGCTGGAGTTCATTTTTATTTCGAAAATACAGTTGTTAAATACATAGAAATTCCCTAAATCTTGAAAAAAATCACAAGCATGCATTGTGACACATAAAAATGCAAATAAAATACCATTGAAATCCTTGTGAACAGGAGACTATTTTAGAACTATCAAATGTTACTGCATTAATAATATTCTACACAATAAATAGTGTACAATCAAATTAGTGCATAACTCTGTTTACATGCACAAATAAAATTTGAAAATTTAATATTTGCTTTCTAGTGATTAAGTAGTGTCACCTCAAAAAGATTTAGAATTTGTATGCTTATAGTTTTTTATAAATAAATTATTATCCTTAGGTGGTAATTAAATACAGTGATGCCAATAAATCTTGAATTTTGGTCATAAATTAGTTTCTAACCTACTTGATTTAGGATCAAATAAATGTTTGATTTATGTCTTCCAGAGCCATATTAGGAGAATTTAGAAATAGCTTTTCCATTTTAACCAATTTAGGTATTATAGAAAAGCATTCCCTTTTTGTGTAAACAAGGGCCCTGTCTTATAATTGTAGTTACTGCATTAATTTAACAAAATCATTTTTGCATGAAATTATTCTCATAATTATTCATGTCATAATTTAAAAGAATTTGACCAAATCTAGAAATCCTTATATTTTGCAATGGAGGTAGTGAGACTTGTACTTTTAAATTTGCCACTTGACTTATTTGTATTTTTTACATTATTAGTGTTGATTAAATTATAAAAGTAATTGATCAAATATATGTTTGATAAAATTCAAATGTTTTCAGATCTAGAAAACATGTTTTCTTCCCACTCTTGCAACGCACGCCAGTGCACTTTTTCGCCTTTGGAAGTTTTTTTTTTCAAACCGCCGCCGGAGTGGGTGCCATTTCAAATAGGATTGGATCTGTCTCCTCCGTACGGCGACCGGACCACATCGACGATGGTGATCAAAGAGCGGGTGTGGGTAACCGCAGAACCGCGGTTGCTGGACATGCAGGAGTTCCCTGGCGGCACGGAGGGTCTTCCAAGGACATCTGCAGGCTTCCTAGCACGATGTGCGGTGCCGTCGGGCGTCGCGTGGCGGGTGGGGCTCCACGCAGGGGACACAGGCAGGAAGTCGGCACCGGTGGCAATGGAGGTCATCGAGGAGGATGTGGCCAGGACCTATGCCGCATGGGTCTATTGTGAGCACTGCATCATCGCCGGTGAGTTGCAGGCTGTAGCGCCGTGCCGATCTTTTTTTTTTCTATGAGGAGAGCTTATACCTTCATCGTAATGAACTTAGGATTCTGAATAATTTTGTTGCTACGCCCTAGGAAAAAATTCTGATATAAAAGAAACATCAGAGGTCACCGATAAATGTGATATTTCGGATATATCGGTAATTCTGGGGAATTAATTTAAATACTTTGAAAACTAATTGACACAAACTCATAAGAAAATTACCTTCAATATATAAAACAACATGGTTGTGTATAAAAACAAAGCAATTTTCGTTGATTAAGGACACTAAATGATAAAATTTCGGTGATAAAAGAATATCCGACCTCACTGATAAATGCGATATTTCTGATATTTCGTATATTTCGGTAAAATTTCGCTAGAATTTTTTTCCTAGTCTACGACTAAAGCTGCTAAACTCTTGTGATGTAAAAACAGTCTGCTCAGTCTCTGCTCTTTCAGTTTACTGCAATTCTGTTAATCTTGATAGTGATGGACATGGGATTAAGATTTATTTATCTGACTGCCACTGCTATCTGGTTAAAGCAGGGAGGACCTTGCCTGTTTTTTTTCAATTGATAGAAATTGTTGCTCACCTTAAGCTATAATCTCCAATTTATCTTTTAAGATAAGATGTTGAAATGACGCGAAACAAACTGTGACGCTACTGAATAGAAAATGCTTTACCAAACGAGCTCCATCTCAATGCTGTTCCTTGTCTTGAACTGTTCATAGGCTGGATCAAGCACCCTGTATGTGGGAAGAGATACCACTTCATAATCCGGAATGAGTATGGCATGCTGGACTATAAAACCTGCCGGCACTGTGTGCTAAAGGTCCAGTTGTTTGAAACAGGGTAAGTTAATCTGTATCAAGCTCAATATAGTATTTGTGTGGCTATAATATCAAAATGACAGACTCTACATTTCATTTGCTGTCTATGATGTTGATCGTGATTCTGAAACTGAATCCACTTCAGTTGTTCAGTCATGATCTATATTTTCATTTGCTATCTGATATGTTGTATGGCCTCCAAGTGAATTAGAATCGCTTCGAGAGATCTTCAGTTTGCAGGCTGATTAATGAACTGAAAATTGCAACAGCAAAGTATTCTCCAGATAATTTGTTTGTCTCTTCAGCTCAGCAAAGTGAACATGCTAATGCTGAACAGAATAGTTTGGACCCCTGGAAAAATGGTGGTTGATGAATGATTTCTTTCTTTCACAGAGATCATATACAGGTTTCAAGATGAACATATAATGGCTAATGTGATTTCTTGCAAAGAGTGAAAGCTAGAGTAATGCTGCCAGGATTTTTATGCCTGTCTATGACATTCATTGAAAGTGAAAATATTTTATTCTTTTTATCTGTAGTATGCAACTAACATGTTTTGTTATGTTGCAGGGTGGACAGTGAAGTTAAATGGACCAATTGAGATCACGTAGAGCTGAAGAAACTCTGTTAAAGATATGCTATGTCCAAGGATTGAGAGTATAGATTTCTATTATTATCACAATCATGGCAATGAGTGTTTTTAGTTTTAGTTTGGAGTAATTTGGTTTTTAGTTTCAGAATTCTATGTCCAAAGATTGTTATCTAAATCATAGAGATGGTAGACAAGCATTATTTTGTGGACTAAGACAACTAATTGCAAATATTGAGTATGTTGCAAATTTGTATTTTGTTGCGACAACGGTTATTTATCAAATATATAATGTAGAAGATGTTGCCAAAAATTGTTCGTTTGTTGCGAAAAATCACACATTACCATGATGCTCATTTGTTGCTATATAATACTTATTGCCATGTACACTGACCGTTGTTATATGATATAGTTACTATGAGAAATTTTTGTTGCGCAAGTATCTCTAGCAACAGTAGATTATACGTTGCATCTATTAGCTATTGTGACGGTTCATCTCATGGTAATATTAACTACAACCATAATATTATTCGTGGCAAGAGGCTCGATTGTCACAATATTATTCGTGGTATCTATTACCTATTGCAATGGCCCCATATCCTAGCGACACACATATGTTTTGCAACGGAAACATAGATTCGAGGCGCAAACTTTAGACCACGTCAATACTTGCACGCCTACCAACGAACGTGTTTTGGTTGCAAATTATACATATTGCAACCATTTTGACCTTATTGCAACATTTTGGTGCTGTTGTCCAAGGGTCAAAACTTAGTAGTGAAACCTTTGAAATATAAAAGCACATAATTAATTAGCTTGCATATCACTTCATGCATCTAGGAAGCAACATAAAAGGCCAGCTGATTGATCTGAGTTATCAGGAGCCATTTGTTGCTGCTTATTACTGTCTTGATTGTGCTAACACTCCGCAAAGTCAAGACAAGCCCTGGTGCATTACCCTATTTTAAATATTATCATTTTTGCACTGTGTCTTGGCAACTTATTGTTTTGTGCATTATGTTTTAGAAGTTTATTGAAACCCTAGAAATGCAAGATAGTTACCTTATTACCTATGTTAAATGTCTTTTGTACAGGTAACTCGATTTAAATCTAGGCTATGAGTCATTAGTAATGGTAGAAGTCGAGTGGATGGATTACTCACGAGCTATCAGGTCTTGATGAATACAACATGCTTTTGGATAGTTTTGTCATATGAAATGACGAATTGGAGACCAAGAAGTGAAGTATAGATTAGCAGTAGGAAAGGAGTCTTGTGTACGGTAGCCCTGTTCGTGTCCATTAAGGACCGGTCAAGTGTGGCCCTGTTAAGCAAGTTTGAACAGCACCAAGAGCATGCCAGTGATACGGGCTCTAGTAAACTGAGGTAACTAAATTAATGTAGTGGTTGGACGATCTCTCACCCCTCTTCTAGTGATGATATTTGAGGGAGTGCACGGGCTAACCATGGATAACCCCAAGGTGTAGTATCGCGTGGAGGATCTGTAATCGGGAGGAGTGAGACCCAGACTAGTCCTAAGTTATTGTTATGAAAAGTTGCCATACAAACCTTGATGGAGTGTGCGTATGTCGTGCTACTGAGGTTTCTCTTGTAGTATGTAAATCGATTCGTGTTGTTGTCCCTCACAGTAATAAGTATTGATTGTTTCACTACGTCACATCGTAGTAAGAATGTGAATGATGATGGTAATATGTTTGTTTGATATATTTATTATAAATTTCTTGGCAATCCAGGTTGGAGTAGTTTATAGTGCAAACTAAATTTATATTTCTTGAAACTTAACTTACCGCTAAAATGTGAAAGTAAGGACTTATTATTAGCAATGGATTTTGCAAAGATCCACTGCTAAAATTTATATTTCTCGTGCTTAGGAGTTAGATGCAGTTAGCCATTTTAACGGGTAAGCCTTGCTGAGTATTATAATACTTAGGGATTGATGCATTTCCTTTTTTGTTAGCAGACTATCCTACAGGTAATTGGTGTGATTGTTGTGGCAAAATAGTGTGGGATGGTGAACCCTAGTCTGATTGGTCGATTGACTGGGTTACCGCCTCACCTACCTCTAGCCGCAGGAACTAAAGCATGTCTTAGGGCAGGACATGACTCAGGATATGGAAACCATCACATGTATCGTTGATTCTGCTATTTCCATGCTGTTCTAAAACTTTATTTTAAGTATATATCCTAAGAACAACTTGAACTTTATTGTAAAACTTTAAATCGATTTCCTATAATTTATTGTACCACTCGTATTGTGCTATCTGGGTATTGTTGTTCAATATCACCCGAGATCGATCCTGTTCGACGAGTCATCCATAGTTTTGGGGCGTTTCAGCCACAGCATGGTATCAAAGCTAGATTAGAGTTAGTACAACTAAAAACTAGTTAATTTAGAAAATTACACTACGGTGTGGTATGACTTAGTTAGCCCACATAAGGACTATATTAGTTTAGTTAACGGGTGACAATGCAAACTTTACCTTATTGCATTTACTCACAGTTATTTACTACTCATGCAACAACATGGCTGAATCCACGTAATAAGGTAATGATGTGTATGTGGTTCCCGATCTTCCGTCAGGTCGTGGTAACTCTCGATTTGGTAGAGATGCGACACACAATCGATTCGACCTCAAATCAACATGATTATAACCCCGCAATCACTGCACCACTTCTCCTATGGTTATCAACCGTGCAAGACATGATTGACCTCGCCAAGAAGGCTAATCCCATCATGTGAATCGAAGAACACAAGCAAGAACAAGGAAGAATGCAACTCAATTGGGAAATCTGAATTAAACTCACAAAGTTGGAACCCAACAAAAAGTTCAGTGGCAAAATTGTTTGTTAATATATTAAACTAATGATGGAGGCTACTGTTTATATAGAGTTTAGGACGTCGTCAGGGGCAAACCCTAATACTTATGGGCCTAGGAAAGTTGCATGGCCTAAGGACCAAAAAGATAGTTCGTAGCACCAGGACAGTTTATGGACGTCATCGTGTTTCCATGATTCTTGCTGACTCCAGATGAATTTGGAGATGAGACCGATACCGTATGAAAGTTTATCTTCTTAGCTTTCCATCCATATCTGGAATGTCTAAAATGGATCACGGATGCAACCTGAGCGTCCATTTTAGTGCGGACGGCTCCTAGAACCCAGGGGCAACTCGACTCCGAGTTGGATTGAATCTTCTCCGGGGTTGAACATGCCTTGCTGGTCGTGAGCATCCCCAAGTCTTTTTTCATGCTTTCTTTGACCCTATCTAATGTTCCTAATCATTATAAAGTTATTAGGTAGCTATCTATTCTCAAAGGAAGAAAGACATGTGTTTAGGAACGAGCACATCTTTAAATTCAATTGTCGTACATGAGCTCTTGTGATTGGACTATCTATAGTAGGCGGAGGAACGTTGTGTGTATTCAATAAAGGAATGTTCTCATCATCCTCCCCCTCTTGAATCGAAGTTGTCCTTGACTCAAGCTCATCTTCTTCTCTGATGTATGGCTTCAATTTTGCAACATTGAATGTAGGACTAACCCCAAACTCAGGTGGCAACTCGAGTTTATATGCATTATCATTAATCTTCTCAAGTATCTTAAAAGGACCAGCAGCTCCAGGCATCAATTTAGATTTTTTTAGCTCCAAAAACTTATCTTTTCTCAAGTGCAACAAAACCAAATCACCCCTTCAAATTTTACTTCATATCTACCTTTACTATTGGTACTTCTCATTTATCTTTTCAATGTATTGTTTAGTCATTTCATGCAGGGGGAATAAAACCAGCACGCGCCTTAGAATCATGAACTCTATCATTAGAAGGCAAAGGCAAAAGATCAATCGGAGCACAAGGGTTAAAACCATAAACTACCTTAACTGGACTTACCTTAGTGGTGGAGTGTTTCATCCGGTTGTATGCGAACTCCACATGAGGCAAACATTCTTCTCACATCTTTAAGTTTTTCTTTAAAATGGCACGTATCATAGTAGACAATGTATGGTTCACTACCTTGGTTTGTCCATCGGTTTGTGGTGACATGTAGTAGAAAACAACAACTTTGTTCTCAACTTATTTCATAAAGTGCGCCAAAAGTGACTCAAGAATTTTGCATCATGATCTAAAACAATAGTAGAAGGCATAGCATGCCGTTAACAAAGCCATAGCATTTTGCTTCTTGGAGCTTCAAGCAACCAATGATCTCCCAAGAAATTGACATCCACCAGATGTGCTCTTTCTGCTCACTTTGCAACCGACGAAGTCCGAGTCGGAATAGCCAAACCTCCATCTTTTGGATACCAAAGGCCCATAGTTGATGTATACTTGAGGTACCTAAGAATCCTTTTGACAACACTTAAATGAGATTCTTTAGGGTTAGCTTGATAACGAGTATATAAGCATACACTAAATATAATATCCGGGCGAGAGGCAGTAAGATATAATAGAGAACCAATCATAGATTAATATAGCTTTTTATCAACCGGTTTACCACTCTCATCCGGACCAAGAATACCATTTGTGGCCATTGGAATCTTGATCGGCTTTGAATCCTCCATTCCGAAGCGCTTGAGGAGATCTCTTGTGTACTTCTCTTGATAGATGAATGTTCCCTCTTCCATTTGCTTGACTTGAAATCTGAGGAACAAATGAAGCTCTCCTGTCATGGACATCTCAGATTCTTTGGCCATTAGATCACGAAATTCAGTATTATAAGCTTCATTAGTAGAACCAAAGATAATATTATCCACATATATTTGGCAAATAAAGAGATCATCATCAACATGTTTAGTAAAGAGAGTGTTATCAATACTCTTTGTCTTGAAGCCCTTGTCGATGAGGAAATCTCTTAGCCGCTCATACCATGCCCTTGGTGCTTGCTTGAGTCCATACAACGCCTTCTTCAACTTGAAGACATGATCGGGATGCTTGGGATCCTAGAAGCTGGGTGGTTGCTCATTAATATAGCCATTAAGAAATGCGCTCTTCACATCCATTTGATATAATTTAAAGTTAAAATATGAAGCATAAGCAAGCAAGGTTTGAATTGATTCAAGTCGAGCTATGGGGGCAAAAGTCTCATCGAAGTCCACCCCTCAACTTGAGCGTAACCCTTGGCCACAAGTCTTGCTTTGTTCCTCATGACATTCCCGTTCTCATCTTGCTTGTTCTTGAAGACCCATTTGGCACCAATGATGTTCTTGTGCTTTGGCCACTTTACCAATTTCCAAACTTGATTCCTCTCAAAGTTATTGGGCTCCTCTTACATAGCTAACATCCATTTATAATCTTCCACCGCTTCATCAAAGTTCTTGGGCTCCATTAAAAACACGAAAGAGAAATTCTCACAAGCAATGTTATCCACATCATTATCAATAGTGTCATTAGTATAGTTTGTCTTATATTGATTTCTCCTAGTTTTTAACCCTTGAGAGGGACTACCAATAATCAAGTCACTTCCGTGATCTCAAAAAATGGGTTTGTGCCTCTTTGGGGCCTCTTGATGTGGTGGAGCTTGCGGCGGAGAGATATCTTGAGCATCTTGTATAGCTTGCTCCTTGGAGATGAAGGTGTCTTGAAGTCGGAGCAACGAGCTGCAAACTTTTTCAATTCTTGATGTCATTGTTGGACATGGTGGTGTACCACTTGATATAGGCGATCTTTGATTTCTCGGAGTAGTAGGCACTTGAGGTGGCTCTCTTGGTGCTTGTACACTTGATATTCTTCCACTTGAGTTGTTAATGTAGTGTTCTCAGGTTGATTCATGGAGGAGTCTTCCGGTGGCGGTGTAGAAGAGTCATCTTCTCTTGTTAGAACTTCTCCTACGGTCAACTTCCGCATCGCCTCCTCCAAGGGTTCATCATCATCTACATCACAACTATAAGATTCTCTGTTCTCTTGAGAACCATTAGTTTCATCAAATTGCACATCACATGATTCCTCAACAAATCCAGTAGTTGCATTGAAGACATGATAAGCTTTAGAGTTACCGAAATACCCGATGAGAAATCCAAGGTCGGTCCTCTTTTCAAACTTACCGAGCCTCTTCCTCTTCTTGAAGATATAGCATTTACATCCAAATACCCGAAAATAGCCCACATTTGGTTTTCTTCCCACCAATAGCTCATAAGGGGTCTTCTTTAAGAGGCGATGTAGATAAACACAGTTAGAAGTATAGCATGCCGTGTTGATATCAACCCAAAACTTCTCCGGAGTCCCATACTCATCCAACATAGCTCTAGCAAGTGTGATGAGAGTCCGATTCTTCCTCTTCACAACACCATTTTGCTTTGGGGTGTAAGTAGCCGAGAATTCATGCTCGATGCGAAGATCATCACAATATTCTTCAATGATAGAGTTCTTGAACTCCGTCCCATTATCACTTCTAACCTTCTTGATCTTAGCTTCAAATTCATTTTGACCTCTCTTAGCAAACTTCCTGAAGTTGGTGATGGCTTGAGCTTTGTTTTCTAGAAAGATGGTCTATGTGTACCGAGAGAAGTCATCAACAATCACCATACAATAGAGATTACCCCCAAGGCACTTGTAAGTTGTTGGTCCAAAGAGATCAATTTGGAGAAGCTCAAGAGGTCTTGATGTGGATATTATGGTCTTGCAAGGATGTAAAGTGGCCACTTGCTTTCCCGCTTAACGTGCACTACACAACTTGTCCTTCTCAAAAGTGACATCTTGAATTTCGAGAATTAACCTTCTTGGTGACTTTCTTCAATTGACCCATTCCAATATGAGCAAGCCTCCTATGCCATAGCCATCCTTTAGAGGACTTGGCAATAAGACAGGTTTGCGGTGCAACTTCATTTGAAGAGAAATTCACAATAAAGAGATTGTTTTACCGAAAACCACTTCATTTGAAGAGAAATTCACAAGAAAGAGATTGTTTTACCGAAAACCATTGAATGTGAGACCCAAAGACTTGTTGATCAATTCAGCACCCTTGTCATTGAAAAAGCATGTGAAACAAGAGCACACAACTGAGCAACAGAGAGAAGATTGAAGCTCAAGGATTCCACTAGCATGACATTAGAAATGGACAAGTCATTAGAGATGGTGACTTTGCCCAACCCCTTGATTCTTTCTTTGTAATTATCTCCGAATGTCACTTTGTCCTTATCCTCATTTTCTTTGATCGTGGTGAACATTTTATGATTGCCGGTTATATGTTGGGTGCAGCCACTATCAAAGACCCAATGTTTGCCACCATTCTTGTAATTCACCTTGCTAGAAGCCATGAGACAAGAGATGTTAGTATCTAAAATATTGCTAGATTCACTTGTACTAACCTCAACAATAAGGGCAACTTCTTGAGATGCACTTTGTACTTTAGAGTGCTTGAGATGACAGTTCTATATGTCAACTTTCTTCTTGTTTGCTTCATCAATAGTGATATGACGCTTCTCATAAGAATTGATCAACCTAAAAGCTTATCATTGCGAAAGCACAAATCCTTTGGAGCTTCATTAGATAAGACAATGGTATTATCATACTCATCACATAGAACATCATACAAATCCTCTAATAAACTACTAGCAATAACATTATCATCAAGAAGTAAATAAAGACTAGTAGAGGTAGAGTTGTTGCAAACCGATGGCTCAAGAGTGTGATGAACATGTATTCCAATGATTTCACTTGAGGTGGAAGCATCTAGATTATCCTCCTTTGATGAAGCTTCATGAGAGACGAAGAGCTAGCAATCTTGCTTGAGAGGAACTTCTTGATGAATTCATCGTGAGAAATCTTGAGTGCTCTTTCAAAAGAGTTGATCTTTTCAACAAGATCATGCAATTGTAGCATGGTAGCACCTATAGATTCACCATCAAGAGTTCCAGAGTGAGTGTAGGCATCTATAAGCTTAAGATAAATAAAACTTCCATTCGTGATAGCACTTAAAGAGTTGCTAGAAGAAGAGTTTGAAGAGTTGTTCATGTTAGCATTTGAATTCTCTGGTTTTGTGGCATATAGGTAGCTGAATAAGCAATTCTTAGATGAGCCACTACCGAACCCCGATGAAGACCTGTCTCCATCACTCCCGATCACTTCTCAAAGGCAATTAAGCCCTAAATGAGCAATTGGCTCTGATACCACTTGGAAGGATCAAGTGACCGAGAAGGAAGGTTGAATCGGATACTTACACTACTCAGCCAATTTCTCACTCTTCCTAGTTTCTAGCAAAACTAGCAATCAACTCCTAGTAAGTAAGGTCTAAAGAAGAGTAAAACAAGCTAGAAGAGAACCTATCAGGATAGTAAACAATCCAGCACGAGAGCCACCAAGAGAAGCAATCAAATAACCTATCACACTACTTAAAAGAATGTAAATACGACAAGTAAAGAGAAGGGTGATAGAGATACTCAGCGATTTTTCTTGAGGTCTCGAAAGGATGGTGCTTTTCTCTAATCCTCGTTGAACCACTCCCATTGGAGTCTTGCACCTCCTGTCGTTCTCGGAACGATGCTCACAAGGGTATGCTTCACTCCCAGAGTGAAGTCATCGGCGGCCCAGTTGTCGCACACAATACCCAAGCGCTAGAGCAAGCCTCCAAGGCTCGGGCACTCTCTCTTGGTGTCCCTTTCGAGCGGGAGACCCGAAACACAAACTTAGCGTCATCTTTCACAATCTCCTTAGAAGCTCAATAACCAACTCCTAGCCGGTCTAGGCTGCCATAAACCAAGAGTAACAAGCCGAAGACACTCCTTTCAGCCTCACAAGCTCTAGTAATGTAAGGATGCTCTTGCTACTCTTCACAAGCACTCATGATCTCACTAGATGCTCTCTTGTGCTCCCCTTTGTGAACTTTGCTCTTCACAAATGATCTCCGACTGTTCTGGCCAAGAGCAAGCTCCACAACAGCTACCCCAATTATTTAAATAGGCCCCAAGCCTTGAAACAACTGTTAAGAGCCATTGACAAAAAGCTGTCAACTTTTTACAGTCACTGAACTGTCCGATACTAGGACCACCAGACTGTCCACTGACTCCTGGTCTTAATCTGGTAGAAAACATCCTCTCTGGAATCCATTACATGAGACACCGGACTGTCCGGTTCATACCATCACCGGACTGTCTGGTGACCTTCTCTTTTGGACTTCCAAAGACATCACTTCTGGACACCTTCTCTTGGGCTCACTGGACAGTCCGATCACTGATCGACGGACTGTTCGGTGACTCTTCCTATTGACACCGGAGATATCCTCTCTCTGGACTCCAAGGTCCTACACTCACCGGACTGTTCGGTGACTCACGTTAAACTGTCCAGTGACCTTCTGCCTCCAGCATCCAGAAAACATCTTCTCTAGACTCTTGGCTTCGACTCTCACTGAACTGTCTGGTGATACCATCGGATCGTCCTGGGACTCATCACTTGCTAAAACTTGATTTTTTCAAGATCTTCACGCTTCCCGCTGCAACTCTTGACATCTACAAGCTTTCACTGATCACTCAAGTGCCTCAGAGAACCTAGAGCATCCACACATCCTAATTCCTGTAAGACCTAGACGAGTGACCCGACCCCTCTTAATAGTACCGGTGTTTCCTATAGACTCAAGGCCTAAAAAACTAAGCCACACACGGCTCTAGATCATCCTTAGACTTCAACCAGCTCCCTCCTTGTAAACGCTCCGAGGACTCGAACAACCTTGAAGCAACCAACTCGTAGAAGTGTAGAATAGTGTTGATAAATCTGCATCCAACGAGTTAGTTTATTATTCTCATTCAATCACCAAAATCATTCATACCTTTGAGGGCTTCAATGGTCATAAAGCTAACAGCGAGCTCCATTTTGGATGTTCTAATATATGGATGGAAAGCTAAGGAGATAAGTTTTCCAAAGCATTTAATCCAGTGCCCAAATACCTTCTGGATCTCCTGGAATCATGGAAACAAAATGACGTCCAGAATCTGTCAAGGTGCTGTGACACTATCTTTTGGCCTTTGGGCCGTGTATCTTTTCTAGGCCTATTACTATCAGGGTTTGCCCCCTAAGGACATCTTAACCTCTATATAAATAGTAACCGCATCATTAGGGATATGTTTTTGATTAGTTTCATATGTTATCAAACAGTTTCGCCGTTTGACGGTTTGTTGGAGTCCAACTTTGTGAGTTAATTCAGATTTCGCAATTGAGTTGCGTTCTTCGTTTTTTTTGCTTGTTTTCTTCCATTTGCAGGCTGGTATTAGCCTTCTTGGTGAGGTCAATCATGTGTGCACGGTTGATAACCAGACGAGAAGTGGTGCTGCAATTGAGTGGTTCGAATCGTGTTGATTTGAGGCCAGATCGATTGTGTGTCGCATCTCCACCAAATTGAGAGTTACCACGACCTGGCGGAAGATCGAGAACCATGTACACATCATCAGCAAGTTGATTTTGACTAACACAATCGATGAAGTCTTTAGGGGAGTTGGCAGCTTCAAACTTATCACTTCCTGCCATGGTTAGAAAACAACAAAGAATCAAAGCTAGATATTATCCCAACACTATTTTGATGTAAAATTTGTGGTGGTAGATCTATAAAAGGGAAGGATTTATCAAGTTCTTACACGGTTCTTACCAAAGGAAAAGCAAAGGATGGTACAACCAGTGGTAGGACAAACCAGTAAGTTGTAGTTCCATATTTGTAGGGTCAAATGCTGTGCCGATCAGAGGTGGATATTTGGAGCATGGAGGGCTAAAACAATGATTAGTGGAACATAATTCTCTAATAGTTAGTAATGCTGAATAAGTGTTTCAAGTATGTAATGCAAGTTGCTGACCAAATCTTAAGAAGAATCCAGATGTGAACAATTGATAAGACACAAAGATCAGCAACAGACACAGCTCCAAAGATCAGCAATCAGCACGGATATAACATAAAACAGTGCTGCCCTCTGTTCGGTCACTTCTTTATTTTTCTTTCAAATTTTAAATATTTTTATCTTGATTCGAGGCACAAAAAAGGAACACCAAGAAGTTTCAAATAGATATACTAATGTTCTGTGGAAAATCACGAAGTTCTCCAAAATTGAGTGCTGAAACATGGAAATTCACAAAGGTCATCTTCAAAGGGTAATTTGGCCTCGAAAATTTTTCCAACCCTAGTATAGCGGGGGAGAGCCAAATGCATCTTTTCATTCTCAGAATTTAAAAAAAATTGCACCTGATTTTGAGTTGTATGCAAAAGTTATACCCGTTTTACTGAAGGGTGCCCGAGACACATTTTTGGAAGGTGTGAAGCGCAATCAGAATGCAATCAGGTGCTGATTTTATGGATAATTTGACAGTGGGAAATTATGGAAATGTTGATGATGAAAGTTGGATCTGTTTATGGTCAAAATATGGGATGGGTGGGTGGGAAAAATTTTGATGCAAAATACCAAATTACGGATACGACACGATAACAGATGAACGACGAAGGAAAACAATTGGATCCAAAAAGATTTAAAAATCCAACAACCAAAGCACAAACTAAGGACACAAATTCCACACTACGAACTCTGAAATAAAATTGTGCAAAGGATAAACACGGTATGGACAGGAGAACACCTAACAATCTACTATTTTTTTGTGTTGCGGCTTGTCTGTGGACGATAGGATGAATGTAAAATTGACAAGGATAGGTGTGAAGCTGATGGTATACCTGATGCTATGATTACCACTTGATGTGTACATGGTTCTCGATCTTCCGTCAGGTCATGGTAACTCTCAATTTGGTGGAGATGCGAGACATAATCGATCCGGCCTCAAATCAAGACGATTCGAACCTTGCAATCACAGTACCACTTCTCCTATGGTTATCAACCGTGCAAGACACACTTGACCTCACAAAGAAGGCTGATCCCAGCCTTCAAATCGAAGAACAAAAGCAAGAACAAGGAAGAGCGCAACTCAATTGCGAAATCTGAATTAAACTCACAAAGTTGGAACCCAACAAATCGTCGAGAGGTGAAACTGTTTGATAACAGATTAAACTAAGAAAAAACCTATAACTAATGATTGTGACTATATTTATATAGAGTTTAGAGCGTCCTTACAGGGCACACCATAATACTAATGGGCCTAGGAAAGGTACACAGCCCAGGGGCCAAAAGATAGTGTTGCAGCACCTGGGTAGTTTCTGAACATCATCTTATTTTATCGATTTCCACTGATTCCATAAGAATTTGGACATGAAACTGGTATCATTCAAAAGGTTACCTTCTTAGCTTTCCATCCATATCTAGAATGTCCAAAATGGATTCCAGATGCATGTCGTACCCCATTTCTGGAATACACTGTGTTTATACCAATCCCTAAATCAGTAGTTGGCACGCATGTACATTGTGAAATCATCACACATACAATAGTTATTACATATATTGTCCCAAATAGTCTTAAGAACATAGGTCTTAGATTACAAGCGAATGAGGTATTGAACACAACCTCGAACAAATATTGAATAACTGCAGCAAAAGAGATCTTGACTCGGAAGCTACGCCACAGGCTGTGCCTGAGGAATGAGAACCCTATGCGACACCATTGAACTCGGCAGCCTCTTCTTCTTCATCTGAATGATAGCAGCAGGGTCTTATATCTGCATAAACGACCATCAAGGAGGGCTGTGGATCCTTTTTGCGAAATCAACTTTTATGCAGGTTTACTATGGAAGGTTTAGAAACAGAGGATAACAAAATACTATCCTATCAATATTTTAGAGGGTGGACCGGGGGGAGAAGTTACCAATTTTAATTGGAAGGGCCTCCACTATCCTGTCCAGACACTTTCCAAATCACAGTCACCTACTCCCACTCACACCAACAAGGGTAGTACCAAAGACTAAGCAAAATGAGCCCAAGCTGTAGTTTGTCAATACCGTGACAACGGCCATTCAAATGGATTATACACTCTGCAGAGGTTGTACACTGTACCCATAGACTATGCTTCTCTTGATTAACAGAGTCGCATAGTGTTCACTCTAACAAATACAGAGGTTACCACAGATTCCAACTCAAGAGGCATCCAGGGGTCATCCATTAGGGTTTTCCATGTCTCGGCGATGCGATAGCACATTTCTGTAGACAGAATGTGGGTTAACTTCACCTACGTCTTTTCTTGGTCCCCCATATCACTGGGTGATTACACAACCAGGGGTCTATATCCATGGGCAATACGATCCCACGACGCGAGCAATTGCTGTAATCGAAGACCGAATCCTGAGTATCTCACGTCTATTTTTTGGTTCTTGTGTCCTAACAACCATCTTAGGGGCTCAATGTGGATAACCAAGGAGGTAGAGTAAGTCCTTCCCATACAGGTTCTATGGTTGCACAAAATCAGTACATTGAGGTCCGATGAACCTGTCCTTATATGGCAAGGACGGTGCTTGTCTATGACAGGTGGACCATACCGAAGCTTAACACCTATCACATCACCTTTCACATGAATTCACGCCTCACAACCAAAAGTACCCTTCTTCACCTAGCACAAGTTGCACTATCTCCCATCCCATTTTATTTTACTCACACCACCAACTTGTTTTAACACATTTCGTAAATAATTGGTGTAAGGTATGACAATGCATTGCATTGCTGAAGGGTCCCTAAGCATACAAATTTCGTGGCAACATTCCGTTTGTTAAAAATTTAACAACGGAATCCTATGGTTAACAAAGTAGCATCATCAACGGGCAACAAGGTAGTATTCATAATTAATGACAGCAAGTAAGTTTGATGTTAATCTAAATACATAATAACAGGTAGGGTATTAACCACACAACATTTTAACATAAGTTAAGAACATGAAAGCATTCAGGTCATACAGGTGCGCAAGAGAAACATAGGTTTAATATGATCAAGGGGTTAAAACATGCCTTCAAAGGCGTCTTCGGGCTCTTCTTCATACTCGGGGTTGTCGATTTCCTCGTCTCCCAGCTCCTCGTCGACTTCACATGAGAAACGATAAATATAAATCTACCGCGAAGAAAACAAAAGAATTCAAATAAAACCAAGATAAACAAATAGATCAAAGAGTTGGATGTTTTCAAGTGATAGGGTTCTGAGAGACTATTGTAAAGATTACAGCGATCAGAGATGGTATGTGAAAATAGTGATAAAAATAAATTGCAGGGGCTTTTGTGTAAATATCCTATTATTAGTGGGGCCTTCATGATGTTTGTATTATGTGTGCTCATCTGGGCAAGATTATTGTCTCTAGGGGTGTATTTGTAATTGGCTATTTTTCTAGCCTTTTTAGGAATTTTATTTGGGCTGAAAAAGGATTAGGAATAATTTTGTGTGTGCATGAATTGGGTGGCCGTAGCATTTTAGGCTGTCACTAACAGGTGGGGTCCATGGCCTGTGCCCGTTCATGGCCGCTGTCTTGTGAACCGTGGGCATGGTGTATAGGTCTATGTGTCCCGGTCTACGTGGACCGGGTGCAGGGAGGTGGGTGTGTGAGTGCGGCTCGTGGACCATGTCCACGTATGTGCGGTCGTGGCGTGGTGGCGTGTGCGTGGGACGGCCAGGTGGGCCTCGCGGCGGGCCAGCACGCGGCGGCAGCGTGGCGAGGCC